>CM038792.1:253823840-253987089 GCA_021764765.1 Vicia sativa
AATTCTCTTCCCTCTAAGATCAGTTTCGGCTCTTTGAGACACCGATCATGATGATACTTTACCGTCGAGTTCCCTAGTCATAAGTTCTTCCAAACTTGATGTTTTAACATCCTCATCAGGTAAGACATGTACTTTATCCTCATTTCTCTTCACGACAAGATTAGTTTCCGCTCCTTGAGACATCAATGGTGATCGTACTTTACAATCAAATTCCCATGTCATAGGTTCTTCCAAACTTGATGTTTTAACATTCTCATCAGGTAAGACATGTACTTTATCCTCATTTATTTTCATAGGAAGATCAATTTCCACTCCTTGAGAGCCCGATGATTTCTCAAGTAAACCATTTCCAGTATCTTCGCTTTGCACCTCATAGACAGAATTCACAACATTGACCGAACCATCTGAAGATTCTGCCGCTGAATTAACACTCTCCTTTACCAAATTAACAACCTCTTCATCAAATGCATCTATCTCTTTAAGTTCTTCGCAATACCGGTTTCAACTACACCTTCCTTTACCAAATTAACAGCCTCTTCATCAAATGCAGGTGTCTCTTTTACTGAATCATTATACGGCTCATCCTTTAAGTTCTCCACAGTACCGATTTCAGTTTATCAATGGTGGTGCATACACCATGAAGATTCATGAAGAAGATATGTGGTAACCGAAAAATAATAGAAACGGTTAAGTTTAAAATTGTATCTTCTTTCATTGATTTGAGAAAATAGATTACAATGGTTTATATACAAATAATAAACAAAGCCTATCACTAATGTGTGGTAACAAGGCAAGGTAAATGCTGATGTGGCAGCAAGCTAAAAGGGAAACTGTATCTACTGTGTAAACTATACACTAAGCTACTATGTACAACATAAATAAGGTATACTATACTAACGCTCCCTCAAGTTGGTGTGGATATTGCGAGTCCCAACATGCCCAAAGACTTGTTAAGGCGGGAGCATGAAGCGGTTTCGTGAGCATATCCATGGCGATCATGAGTGGAAATAGGTAGCAAGTGTATGAGTTTAGACTGAATTCTCTCACGAACAACGTGACAATCTATCTCAATGTGTTTACTCCTTTCATGAAATATAGGATTGTGAGCTAGATGTATAGCAGACTTACTGTCACAGAAAACAGAAGTAGGGTGAGGAAAGTCAATTAGAAAGTAACGAAATAGAAACTGCAGCCATTGTATTTCATAGGTAAGGGATGCTAAAGCCGGATATTCTGCCTCGGTGGAGGATCTAGACACAGTATGCTGCTTCTTCGATTTCCAGCACAACAGAGATGAGCCTAACATAACATAATAGCCCGTGATAGACTTTCTTGTGTCAGGACAGCGCGCCCAGTTCGAATCAGAGAAACCTTGCAGTTTTAGTTGACTAGATGCATAGAAAAGGATACTAGTGGCCGGAACAGATTTGAGATACCTGAGGACACGGGTTGTAGCTTGCAAGTGCGGGGAACGTGGCTGGGACATGTATTGGCTTAAGTGCTAAACAGCATACGAGATATCAGGCCTGGAGTTTGTTAAGTAGATAAGTCTCCCAATAATTCTCCTGTAGGAAGAAGGATCATCCAATAAGACACCTTCATTGAGGGGAGGATTTAAGGTGGGATCAAATGGCACTGATGAAGGCTTGGCTGCAAGGACATCAACATCTTGCAACAGTTCCAGAGTGTATTTGCGTTGATTTAGAAAAATGCCTTCCACGGACCTGGAAATTTCCAAACCCAAAAAGAATCGAAGTTGTCCAAGATCCTTGATTTTGAAATGCTGATTTAAAAGATTCTTGACTTTTGTAATTTCTGCTAAAGAATTTCCTGCCAACATAACATCATCTACATATACAAGCAATGCTGTGAAATTAGATTTCTCATGTCTAACATATAGAGAGTAGTTAGCATGAGACTGTGTGTAACCAAGAGAAATCAGAAAAGCAGATAGTTTCGAATACCATTGTCTACTGGCCTGTTTAAGACCATAGAGAGACTTTTGTAACCTGCAAACCTTGGTAGGAGCAAAACCAGTCAAACCCAGAGATAAAGTCATGTAAACTTCTTCAGATAAATCAGCATGTAAGAACGCATTGTTAACATCAAACTGTTCTAAATGCCATCCTTTAATGGCAGCAAGAGAAAGAAGGACTCTGTCTATGGTGAGTTTGGCTACAGGCGAAAAAGTGTCAAAATAATCGATACCCTCCATCTGAGTGTAACCCTTAGCCACCAATTTGGCTTTGTAACGTTCAATGGAACCATCTGCTTTGTGCTTGACTTTATACACCCAATGACAACCAATAGGTACTTTACCAGAAGGCAAGTCCACCACAATCCATGTGTGGTTTTCTGCAAGAGCTTTAAGCTCAACATTCATGGCATTGATCCAACAGTCATGTTTAATGGCTTATTTATATGTGTTTGGTTCAGATATGGAGGATATTGAACAACATAAATTCTTGTATGAAGGAGAACAGTGGTCATAAGAAATAACAGAGGAGAGAGGATAAAACTATTTATGTGTAGAATGAGAAAAAGAAGGACCCTGACCATTATTAATGTGGTAATAGTGAAAGTCTGTAAGATAAGTTGGAGGGTGAGAAATACGAGTAGACCTTCAGAGGAGGTCTGAAGATTGTGCAGGTTGTACTGAGTCACTAGCTGTAGAATTATCAGCAGGACTATGAGAGTTAGGACTGGAAGGAGATGAGGAGCTAGGTGACACTGGTTGTCCCATGGATAAGAGTGGATTAGATGAAGTAGCAGGTGAGATATTTGGAGAAGAGGTGGGTGTAGCTGGAACAATAGGCTGAAGAGATGTATTTGAAGTGTCACTGTCAGTAGGCTGTTGTGGTAAGCTAGGAGATGAACTAGTGTTGTCTTAATAGGTAGAGATATCAACAGAAGTGGGACATTCAAGTGATAACTCAGAATCAGCATAGATTTGGGTGGAAGAGGGTGCAGGAGAGGATTTGTTATTTTTGGCACATGGCTTAACAAGTTTGAAAGGAAAAGTGTTTTCATAGAATATGACATGCTGTGATACGGTGAACTGACTTTGTAGGATTTTTGTATCCAAATGTGCGGATAGCAAGAGTCGCCACCGACTTTTATTTTTATCCAATTAAGGGAAGGTAAAAGTAACAGAAAAAGACCTTCGTTAGATTCTGAGTTCGGGAGAATGGTTATGAAAAGGGAAGGTATTAGCACCCCTTTCCATCCGTAGTTATCTACGGGCTCTTAGTTGCTCTAGATCACTTTTTAAAAATTTCTTTCTGTGTGTTTGACAAATGTTTTGGAAAAGGCATTTCGCTTTGACTTTGTAATGACTCATGTAGGAGTGTATACAAAGTGTTCGGAAATGTTTCGTTTTTGAAAAGAAAGTTTGAACTTTGAAAAAAAAGTGTGTGGTGTGAAAAGCATTGGATAGAGCAAGCAACTAAAAGACTTATTTACCCACTCAGAATTGGTCGTTTTCGTACTTTTACATTCCTTTAGAAGAGCGCTAACCATACCATTAGTTAGTAGGTAGCTCCATTCGTTGGATGTAAGCGGGACATTCGAAGGGACATCGGATGGTCATAGAAGGCAACTTGTAGGAAGTATCCTAGCACATTCGAAGGGACTATCATCATTTTCGTGGCGACAATCGAGGTCAAGATCATGTATTCGGAGGCGACATCGTGGGTCTTATGATCTTTGTATCGAAGGGACTATGATGATTTGTTTGGAAAGCGGTGCTAGAATACCTCTACGTTAGGGACATGACCATTTGAAATCGAAAGGCATCGAGAGAATTACCTAAGGGTGCGTGTGTGAGAGAGTGTGTTAAATTCAGATATTTTATCTTGAAATTAGTGTGAGCTATGTCCAATTATTATCTTGCCATACACGCTAATTACTAGCAATTGATAAGGGTGCGGAAAGTAAAATGCGGAATGTAAAGGTGCGGAAAATAAACCTACGCTATTACATGGCTTTGGGAGATACATAATTTAACTTGGAAAATAAAACCCTAAATTAAACTATTACATCTCACGACAATTACATTATTGGAAAATAAAATGATAAAAGAAAAACGTCAGAATCGAACAACTGTGAAAGAATAAGAAAATCGAGAAATATGATGAAATTGAAATAAGAGAAAATGTTAGAAAAAATGCAATTTTAAATATGAGAAAATTAATATATGCTGGAAATAAGATAAATATATTAAAATAATTTTTTGGGATTTTTTGGAAAAGGTTTAATAATTAAAATGCAATTAATAAAGATTTAAATGCAAAAATAAAAATAAAATAAATATGCATGCAAAAATTATATTTTTTAATTTATTAAATTAAATAAAGGTTTTTAGAAAAATAATGTAAAAAGAAAAAATGTTTTTGGTAATTTTTTAATGCATAAATAAAATCATGAAAACAATTAAAATTGAATGCAAAAATTAAATAATATGAAAAACATGAAAATAGAGTTTTGGAAAAGTGTAAAAAGTTATCGAACCGGGAATCAAGCGGAGACATCCTTTCAAACCTGAAAACCACATGCTTGACCAAGCTGGCGTCTTTTGTTTGGAATCGGACCGATTTAAAATAACACGCGTCGCTACTTTGCTTCCTCCCGCTTCGCGCCATCCATCGTCTTCACCTTTTGAATTTTCAAAATCCGTCGGCTTTTCTTGACGCTAGGTCACAACTAATATCAAAAATGGGGACACATAATATAAATACATTCTAAAGCCATGGTTCGATTGAAACATCATTCAGAATGCAATGGTACTAGTCTCGAGGTCCAATTTTCCGTTTAAAGAAACCCCAAATCGTGTTCGAAACCCTAGTTATGGTGAAACACGATTCGGTCATAAAATCAATTGGTTTGCCCGAGCTTGCAAACTTGATTCTAAACAGACAAACAATCAAAACAAGTTAATAATGCATGAATATGAAATCGAATTTGAGATTTTCAAGAACAAACCAAACAACGATTTCACGATTACGAATGGATTTGTGCAATGTGAGTGCGGATCGACTCGGAGATGTCAAGCAATGTGTTGGACACCTCAAAATGATTGAAAGCGGTAGGAAGTAGGGTTTGTACTTGCTTGTGCACCACGGTTTTTGAGCTTTGGAATAGGGTTTGTGGAGCAATTTTTCGTTCTTTCTTGATAGGTATGCATTGTACATTTATCTTTGGATGGATTTGGGATTGAATTTGGAAAGAATCAATCAATATTCAATGGAAATCAAATTTGATATTTCCATGAAAATCAAATCTTCAAAGCTTGATCAATTTCAATCCAATCTTGCCTTTCTTGCTCCAATTTGAATTTCTGGCATTTGTGAGTTAATTGGACCTTAAGGAAAGAATAAAATCAATCTTTGCCATTAATTTCAATTTTATAATTTATTTTAAGATTTAATTTGCATTTAAATGAATAAATTACAAATTAAATAGAAAAATAAATCAAAAATTCGTGGCTTTGGGCTTGGACACTCCTAATTGCTTGAGGAACAAGTTAGGATGAAGAAAAAGTAGGCCCATTTGCAAAGATTTGATTTTTGAAGTATCTCTCTTTGTGCATTCTTCCAAAATTGCCCAACTTGTAGATGGTGTAACTTGCTCAATTTTCCACATTTTGAGTGTTCTTGGACTTTTGGAAAGCTCTAAGAGTCCTCTAACCAATGTCTTTGGTCTCATCTCAATTGGAGTTACCATGCTCAAAATATCTTCAAAACAAAAGTTGACTTTTGTTGACTTTGAAAATGACACTAATGTTTTGAGCTATACCTCTCAAATGAAGCATTTTTGGACATTCTTGTGAGACATGAAGTTGTAGAAATTGAATTTCCTTCAAAACAAGAGGTGGTGGAAAATTTACGAGAAAGTATGAGAGTTATGATCAGTCAAAGTTCGATTGACTTTTCATCTAGAAACCCTAATTTAGAAAGTTTGACTTTTGGGCAAATCTTGAGTTTTCTTGATGAATCATGATCAACCCTTGATCAAATGATGAATGTAACTTCAAAATGAGGATGTTGACCAAAAATCGAAGTTTGTTGTATGTTGACCACGATTGACTTTTGTCAATACACGATTTTCACCATCGAACCATTATGCGAAACTTGACTTGTGAGGCTTGAAACTTGACATGGAGAATCTTTGAAGCATATGAGGAGGCATGAAGGCCATTGGAGATGTTGGAAATCCATCTTGACTTGAGATATCAAACCCTAGTTTGGGTTGATTGTCTAGGAGAGAGTTTGTCGATCGACTCTTGAGGAATCCTTGAGTATGGATGTATGAAATCTCTTGAGTAGATGGAGGGCAAATTTTGGGGTATGTGACTGCCTGTTCAATCTTCTTGTCTTGGAAGGTTAGATTGACATGCTTGTCTTCGTGACACGGAGGTGAAGATGATTGAACAAAATACTGAAAATTTGCACTTTGTTTGTGGTGATGCGGGAATGGGCTTCTGGATGCCATTTGGAGAAGTTGGCGACTTATTTGGGGAGCAGTCGTCGCTAGACTCGAGGTTGTTAATAGGAGGCGAGATGGGCTTAAGATGCCATCTGGAAAGGTCGATCTTTGAGGAGTGAGTCGTATGTTAGACTCGTAGATGTTCTGGAGCGGAGAGGAGATGGGCTTAAGATGCCATCCGAGAGAGTCGTCGTTAGACTTTGTGTTCACTTTGAATAATTTTATTGGTTTGTATTGATTTTTAACCATATATGCGTTAAAGTGAAGAGATGTTGATAAGTAGTCGGAGATGGGCTTAAGATGCCATCCAGCGGAGTCGTCGCTAGACTACTGTAGTTCTTGTTGATAATCGGAATAAATCTTGTGATTACTGGGAGAGATTGTAGTTGGCGAAATGTGGATAGCTTCCTGTTGTGCATGGTGTTGATCCATTGCACATTATCGGAGGATAACCGGTGGTCTTTGGATAGTTTTCCGTCGGTTGGGGCTTAATCTGGACCCGATCGTCGGAGGCGGTCTTCGAGATAGTTTTCCGTCGGCTCGGGGCTTAATCACGGACACATTCGGCGGTCTTTCGAGATAGTTTTCCGTCGGCTCGGGCTTAATCTGGACTGTTTGCGTCGGAAATGGTATTACATTTTGGAGAAATCAAGAAAAACTTTGATAGAATATTTGTTAGTCTTATGCAATGTATGATGCATGACGGTGTATATGAATGACATATGCATGAATTATGACTTTATGAAATGTATGAATGATGAATGTTGTGATATTTCAAAACATATCCATCTTGAAGAAGATCGGGATATTACATTTGAAGATTTCTAACACGCAGGGAATTGGTAGGTGAGAACCACCTTTTGAAGGAGAAGAAAGATATCTTGGATTCCTCAGATGCACTATCGACCAAGTCTTGGGCCTAGGCGTTGTTGAGGAAGGTAGAGATTTGAGAGGCTCGTTGTCGGAATCTCATATATAGACCTGGAGGAGAGTGCGGGAGGCGATCTTGAGGACCTTGTATGTAGATCCTGTTGAGGAAATTTAAGAGGCGCTCTCTGGGATTCAGTGTAGATCTCATTGGAGAGCATTTGATGGTTCTTTGAGAGCCGGGCTTGAAGAGTCTAGAGTCCGTTGTAATCTCTGGTGGGAATAAAGGTGTATGCTTCCTCCGTGCACTATCGACCAAGTTTGAGTCTGGATACATTGCTGGGAGAAGGGAGGATTGAGAAATATCCATGGGGATGAAGTGTTCTTGCTAGGAGGCGATGTAGTTGCTCGATTGAGTGGAATTCTTTCGTGGATTCCTTATACTCCATGGGGAAGGTGTGTTGTGGGTGACACCTTTATGCTCTGTGGGGAACTATTCGTTGACTTTAGTCGTCATCCCAATTCACGGAACACTAGTAAGTACTTTTGCATATTCACTTTTAGTATGTTTGTGATCGATTCTTATTGTCAAATCGTATAGTCATTCAAAGCGTTGGACTTATTGCAAATAACAACAACGAAATTGTAAAGAGAAATTTTTTTTTGAAAGGTGGTGTATGGCCAAGTGGTTTGTACACAAGAAAGGAAAAAGCTATCGGAAACAATCTCGTTAAGTTCCAACTATGCTAGTACTCATATATTTCGACTATCTCATCTCCTTGCATCGGTAGAAAGTGAGTAGGCGATCTTCGCCATTTGAATCTTGAATCTTGATAGTAGTGCAGGCGGATGATCTAGAAGAGACATAGTCGTGCGCTTAAATCCTAACTTTTGCCTAGACCGCCCTTTCGGGTTTCGATCTGTCGGGATACCCTTTCTTGCCCAACCGCCTTTTCGGTTTTCGACTTAGGGTGTACATGTTTGTATATATCCTTAATTTTTGCGAACCTTTTGGTTCGCGGGATCTCTTATTTTGCCTAGGCGATCGACCTAGCGGGTCTCTTTCTGCGTAGTATTTTTGACTATGTCTGCGTTCACGGGGTGTGGGAAGTCTTCACCATCCATGGTGCTAAGTATCATAGCTCCGCGGAAAATCTTCTTGACTACAAATGGTCCCTCATGGGTGGGAGTCCATTTGCCCAGGATCACCTTGTGGAAGAATGATGCGCTTGACTACTAGATCACCGACTTGGTAGACTCGGTGCTTGACCTTCTTGTTAAATGCTCGATCATTCGTTTACGATAAATCATCCATGGCGGATGGATCGGTCGTTTCTCATCAAATTAATGCGGTCAGCAGTGGACCCATCGTCTTCGCCTAACTGCCTCTGGAGGACTACGGTTGAGGTATCCGAACCTCGATGGGTAAGGCGGCTTCCATACCGTATACAAGAGAGAAGGGTTGCCCATGGATGTTCGCGTTGTGGTCGATAACCATGAAGAGCAAATGGTAACATCTCATGCCAATCTTTGTAAATGCTTGTCATCTTACGTATAATCTTCTTAATGTTCTTATTGGCGGCTTCCTGCGCCATTCATCTTAGGCCGATATGGAGAAGAGTTGTGATGTTTGATCTTGAGCTGCGTGCGAGTTCGGTGATCATCTTGTTGTTGAGATTGGAACCGTTATCTGTGATAATCCTTTCGAGTGCCATACCGCGGATAAGATTATGTTTGATGAATCGAGCCACTACATTCTTGGTATGATGCATACGAGGTTCTACCCATTTGGTGAAATAGTCAATTGCCACAAGGATGAAGCGATGTCCATTGGAAGTGTGGGCTTAATCTCTCCAATCATGTCAATGCCCACATTGCGAAAGGCCACGGAGAAGTTAAAACATTGAGTCTTTGAGATGCGTGTACTTTATCGGCATAAATCGGCATTTGTGACAAGATCGAGCATAGCGGTGACAATCGACTTCCATGGTGGACCAATAGTAACTGTTCTCAAAATCTTCTTAGCCATATGCGTGTCCCTTTGGAGTGGGTACCAAATTAGCCGTGTAACTCTTCCATGATCGCATTCTTTGTTTTACGTCTACAGTAGATAAGCACAAGTCGTGGTTCGCTTGTATAAGATGTCGTTCTTTGAGGAAGAATTTGGATGCAAATCTTCTCATGAACTTCTTATCATTAACGGATGCCCTGCGGGAATATTCACGAGTCTCAAGATACCTTTTCACGTCGTAGTACCAAGGTTTCTCTTCTGCGTCAAGCTCACAACAATATCTTTGGTTCGTCGAACTTTTCAATGATGATCAGGGGAGCCTCGTTGTCCCATCTAACCTTGAACATAGGCGACATAGTAGCCAATCGTCGCCTTTGATTCTCTTCTCGTGGAATGTGATCAAAGTAATCTCTTGATAAGGAATCAAACTCGAACATGCTCTTGATATGGAATGAGATTCGGATGCTTCGTATCCCTCATAATCGACTAATCACTAAAGTGAGTCTCCATACACTTGTAAGAACTTGATTCTTAAGTCAATAGCGACTTTGATACCCATGATGCAACCGTACTCGGCCATGTTGTTAGTGCAAGTGAAACATAATCTGGCGGTGAAAGGTATGTCGCTGCGGGGGCGTAATGATGGCGCCAATGCCATTGCCAAGTGCGTTTGAGGCTCCATCAAAGACCATAGTCCATCGGGATCCTTGTTCGGGTCCTTAAATGCAGGCTGGTTCCTCATGATCTGTAACTAGTAAAACATCTTCATGCGGAATTGACGCATAGATTGATAGTATCTCGACGATGAGCCAAATGATCGGCTACTACACTTCCTTTGATCGCTTTACGAAGTGTCTTGGATGTCATATTCGGTCAAGATCATTTGCCATCTTGCTATTCTTCGGAGGTTTCTCAAAGATGTATTTTATCGGATCCATCTTGGAAATCAATAAGGTAGTGTGAGTCAACATATATTGTCTTAGTCGTGACCCAAAGCGTTGCAAGTTTTCTCAATTGCAGTATCTTGTTTCACGGTCGGTAAACTTTTTGCTAAGGTAGTATATTGCATGCTCTTCGACCGGACTCGTCATGTTGCCCACACACCCATTGAGTTCTCTAACCTTTGTCAGTACATGATAAGAGGTCTTCCTTGATGACATCGGGATAGGAGGATTACAGGGTATTCCTTGATTTTGTCAAAGCGATCGGCAATCGCCATTCCATTCCACTACGATCTTTCTTTAGTAACTTGAAGATTGGCTCACGGTGGCGATTAGGTGTGCAATAGATACGGCAATGTAGTTCAATCGGCCGAAACCTCGACTTCCTTCTCGGTGCGGGGTGGCATCTCTTGAATAGCTTTAACCTTGGCGGGATCAACCTCAATACCTCTTCCGCGACTACAAACCCTAGGAGTTTTCGGATCGACTCCAAGGTGCACTTGTTGGGATTAAGTCTCGATCATACTTCAACCCTATCAAACAATTTACGCAAATGATCGAGGTGTTCTTCTTGATCGTGATCGAGCTATCATATCGTCGGCGTAGACCTCATCTCGTGATGAATCATGTCATGAAATAATGTCACCATAACGATAAGTGGCACCCGTTCTTGATCCGAGCGGCATAACCTTGTAGCGAAAGTGCCCCAGTGTAACAAAGTAGTCTTCTCCATGTCTTGAGGAGCCATTTGATCGATTATGTAGGAGAAACCATCCATGAAGGAGAAAACCTGTCTTGGCGGTGTTGTCGACCAAACATCAATATGAGGAAGTGGAAATCATCTTTCGGACTTGCTTTGTTTAGATCTACGTAATCCACACACATTCGTACCTTACCATCCTTCTTAGGCACGGGTACCACATTTGCAACCAGGGATAGGAGGTGACTAAGAAACCAGGTTGAGCGCTTCATAACCCGCTTTGATTTTCTCGACATCTCGGGACGTATCGCGACATACATTTCCTTTGGAGAAAACCTTCTTTTGTCGTGATCGGTGTACCACAATATCAATGTCAAACCGGCATGTCTTCGTATGACCAAGCAAAACCTCGATATAGTCTCGTAGCATCTGAACAACCTTTCTTTACACTTTCTCAAGACCCGCTCTATCTTGATTTCTTTTACATCTTCGTCGGTACCCAAATTCACAACCTCGACTTGCTCTTCGTGTGTTGTATAACTCGCTCTTCTTCTTCATGTGATCGGCAAGTTCTCGGCACTTCACAATCTTCCTCACTTTCGTCTTGACTTGGTAGATCGGATTATCGAGTCATATTTAGCACTAGCATATTATTAACGAGATTCGGAGTGATTACTGCGGTGTATCACGTGGGTGTGTGTAAGAACACATAGCTTTTGAAGGGGTGATAAAGTAAAGAAAGAAAACAAACAATTGAATGCAAAAGTCCAGAATTTATTGAATGAAAATCATGCGACAGATAATAACCCTCATAAGCGAGCCATGGCCCGGGCAAGGCACGGGCTTTCAAAGTTTATTGTTCAAAACATAAAAAATCGAAAAGCAAAACAAAACAAGAGCAATTACTCGACTAAAGGAGATTGGTATAGCGTCTTGATCTTCCAATTCTTGAGCCCATGATGGAGTTGGGAAGATCCACTTGCGATGTCGAAGCCGTTGTCGTCGTCTTCTATAGCATGGATTCCACTCTGCGTCACGGAAAGGAAGTTGGCGGCACGTTCGCGTATCATCTTGACCCTTGATGGTGAAGCCTAAACCGGTCTTGTCAAATTTGAAAGGAAGATTAGGGCTGTCCCCAAATAGCACTACCTCCTTGTTCAACGATGGCTTGAGCATCTTTCGTGAGGCCATACTAGGTGGAGCTTGTGTAACCGGGGAGTGGAAGTCAGCAGGCATGACTCGGGTATTGTTTCAAAAGCTTGAAGTCTCGAAGAATTCACCCTCCATCTCGAGATAGCGGAATGACGTAGATGGTGACCATATACTCTTCTTCACCACACTGTAACAACTTTCCCTTTCACGGGTACTTGATTTCGATGCAAAGTAGAGTATACGCCCCATGTATCCAAGGCGTCCAGTAGGCAAGAATAATTTGGACGGATGTCCATGACAAAAGTGGAATCAAAAGTCGGGAACCGACTTTAGCAGGATGAGCTCTCCAATCTGTTAGCTTAGAACCATCAAAGCTCTCACAATTATGTCCTTTGGGTCTCGAGAACCAACCCTTGACATCAAGTCGATCAAAAGCGATCTTGGAAGGATATTTAGAGCGAGCCGGTATCCACGAAACATGAGATAACGTGGTGCCCTTGCATTCAATGGAGATGTGCAAGGCCTTGTTATGTTTCTTTCGGAAGGAGTCAATCGACATCGAGAGAAACCTAGGCCGTTGTTGGCAGCAGGCTAGCAATACAAACTTGAATTGATCGGTGGTAGTGTCTTGCGGCACATGAGCATTCTTGAAACTTCACCAAGGCGTTAGCATGAGCCTCGGAGCATAAGAGCGAGCAAGCATGGAGATCTTGGAGTCTGTCCCAGCTGTTCCACAACATTGTAGTCACTCTTCTTGATAATTTTGAACTTCCTCCATTTCTTGTTTGGAGGTGTCTTGACAACTTCCTTTGGTACTTCTAGGTGGCGGGATGAGTTCTTGGTTCTTTCCTCTGGTGGGGATATTGATTGAGTAGTTGGAATCAGTTGGAGTCATGATGTCTTTTGGAGGAGAGATATGGAGAGAATACCCTTCGGTTGGGTCACCTTCTTGGATCCGGTGATGTTGTCAATGTCGAGAATAGAAACTTGATAAGATCTTCAATTGTCGGAGGATCTTGCTTGACACCATGATAGTAAACATCGACTCCATAATTCCAAGGGATAGCCTTGTCGGAGGAATATGGGCGGCCTTGGAAGTGATAATGAGAGGTGCCACTCATCAGAATCGTGAGAGGAAATCCTTATAGTGTTAACATCGGCATAGTCTTACGGAAATCGTCACCCCAGCCTTAACATCTTCAATAGGAATCTTGTAACTACTCGAGGCAGTGTACTTCACCATGTAATCATATTTTCCACTTGGTTGCCCCAAGGTATCCCACGGATGAGTGCAGTTTAGTTCGCATTGTCAATCCTCAACTTGGACATTTCTTCACGACACGCACGGTGGTTTGAAATAGTATCTCACGGTTATCCATCATGCCTTGAACACGTCTTCTCGACCAAGCACAACCATCAGTGCGGATGGGCACCAATGACAATTCTCTGGGCATCTGGATTGACACCGACACAACAAATTCTTCTTAGATCATCGGAGGATGGTCAAGTCATCTATCTTGAAAACATAAGTATCGTCACCAACATTGGAACTCTTGTCATGATTAGGCATAGGTGCGTTGATCGCATTCGGTCTCAGCGGAGGTCAAACTCAATTTGCTTAGCTTGATCATATCTTGAATCTTGTTCTTGAGCCCAACAATTGTCGATGTCGTGCCCAGGCTATTGGAATGGTAAGCACACTTAGCATTAGGATTGTACTTGGAGAGGAAGTGTTGACATTAGGAGGATCCCTCGAGGTTATCACTCTGCGTTCAACATGTGTTGCAAGGCTTGCGACAAAGGCATGTTGATCTTAAGTAAGTCTTGGCGTTACGCTCTGTTGTTGTCTCGTGAGGTTGTCTTGATGTAGGATTGGAATTACAAGCGCCCCCCAGTTGAGCACGGTCGGTCTTGGCTCGGCTTTTCGACCATACGGCATTAGCTTCTTTCTTAGCACCAAAGGATCTCTTGCGACATTCGAAGATGTCTCTACATGAATCTTCCCACTCTTGATACCGACAATGCTCGCTTTGTCAATATCGACTCGGTGAATCCGGATGAAGAATTTCTAATCGGATGATTGAAGAATGGGCTGTCGGTGTTCCCATGAACATATCAACCAACTCCATTGGACAAGGGTGGTTGAACTCTGCTGCTAGATCTCTCCACTTGAGCATACTCCTTGAACTTCTCGTCACGACCCATAGACATGCTTTGTAGTTGCATGCGAGTGGGTGTCAATTCGACATTGTACTCATGCATGCAGAAAGCATCGACTAAGTCACTCCAATGCGGATTCGGTCATTCTCTGGCGATAGTACCATTCAAGCGAGTTAGGACAAACTCTCTTGAAAATAGTGCATCCTGACTTTACATCATCGGTGTGGGGTTGATCTTACGGACATAGGACTTCAAATGCGACTTAGGGCAAGACATGCCATCATATTTGGAAAAAGTAGGAACTTTGAACTTGGGAGGAATCACCACACGGGAACTAGACTCGGTCATCAAAATTCAGCCGGACATTTCGGGTTTTCCACGGCATTGAGGCGATCTTCAAGTTGCTTGTACTTGTCATCTTCCTCAGTCTTGGCCATAGTCGAGATGATCCTCTCCTCCTTTCTTTGGTTCCTGCTCACCTTCATCACCCTTGGTACTCCCTCGGCATGGACACTTCCTTGAGAGCTCAATCGGTGACCACTTTAGGACCCCCTTTGAAGCGTCTACCCATGTTGAGGAGACCAACAACCTTCTTCTTGTTGATGAGCTTCTTGGATCTTCTTGGCCTTGGACCAGGTGGTAAACATCTGCTGGCCCAGGCATTACGAGCACAGGAGATCTTTGTGATCTGTTCAGAGCCATTTACGCTAAAATAAATAGCGAGCAAATGAGAAAACCAATCTCAATGTACACATGATGCAATGTTATGATATGCTATCGATGTTTATGCAAATGCAATGCAATGTTTTCAAGGACCTAAGAGATTTAAATTTGTTAAACAAGCAATGAACAAACATTTATTAGTACTTCTCATTATTTTTTCTTTCTAAGTACAAGAGATAGTTCAAAGCAATAAAAGAAAACAAATAAATCCTAAAGCTCTAAGTCTCCATGGCTTCCTCTTGGTGCCGATGTAGCGTTGATGTTTCGCTCCTCGTGAAGTAGCTTGGTCAACTCTAGAACTTTCTTCTCACTTGCATTGAGCTTCAAAGGTATCCCTTTCTTCTTTTAGTTGGATCGGGATCTCTTGAGTCTTCAAAATCGGTAGGCATGTCGGGATGGAGAGCGGTATAAGTCGTCACCTATAGCACGAGTTCCATAATTCTTGGTAGAGCAGTGAATGGCATCATGAGGTTTTGAGCTCGAGCTCGCACCCATTTGAGGTAAGGTTCCCAAGGAATGGAGTTGGTGCCCCAAAGTCTTGGTATCGGTCTTCTTTACCATGCCCCAGCATGTATAAACCTTAAATCGGTGATGCGGAGATCGTGATTGTAGTCGAACACAATATCTTGGAGAAGCATATCATGTGGACCATCTCTTGAGCGAAACCAAGCGGCGTAGAGCTAGAGAAGGGTTGTAAGTAATACCTCCCCTTATACCGGAGTGGTACATTAGAATTCTCCTGGCAGCTCGATGAATGTGAAATCCTTTTGAGAGAAAAGATTCCAGCGGATATCTGAATGAGAGAGTGACATCAATCTTTGAGACCATCTCACCTTTGTTCATTCTTCAAAACCGATGGAGGAAGGTGCGAAATAAACCACCTTGAAAGTAGCAGGACACAACACATGAGAGTTCCTTGTCGCTTAGTAGTGCAGTGTGGAGAATGTAGGATGTCTCCAAGTAAAGTAGGCCGAGATTGCGGGTGAGGAACAACTTGATGGCATTGACATCTATGAATTGATCCGAGTTAGGGAATAGAACCAAACCATAAATTAGCAAGGCAACAATGTTCTCAAATGCATGGAAACTCATAACTTTGAGGAATTCTCGGGCTTTCTTGATTAAGAACTTGGAAAGTAAACCCTTAACTCCACTTCTAGTTTCCCAATTGGCTTGATGTCGGCGCTTAAGATGTAAAGCGGATGCAATGTCTTGAACTTAGGGACCTTTTCTAAACGGTGAATGGCATTTGGTCGAGAATAGGTATCCCAGTAGCTTAGAGAATTCTTCAAGGTAGGAACCAACGATAATCTGGAAATGTAAAGCAATGGTGTTTGGATCGAAAAAGCTGGAATAGGACATACATCATATCTTCTTCAAAAGGAGATAACCAAATCAAGTAGATAACCATGTCTTTTGATGAGCGAGCATGGTGGAATTTACGAAACCAATTCTTTGAGTTGAGAAGGGATACCCGTGAAGTTGATTCGGATAGTCTTTCTAGAAGCCATAATCCTACAAAGCAGAGCAAAGATAAATCCTAGGTCCTTGAAATAGTTAGAAATGATATGCAATGCGAATGATGTCATGATGTCATGTTTAGCACACTGACAATTCACTGATGAGCCTAGGGTTAAGGCTTGCATGAGGTATAGGTGATTACCCACCAAAGTTTGAGTTGGTTCATCTGTCCTATAATAGTAATCGGGTTCTAGGAATCTCATATCACGGATCTTTCGTGGGCGCTTATTTCAATCTGACGGCCAGTGGTCGATCGAAAATGTCCCAAAGTCGATCTCGATGAGCGTAGCATCAGTATCAACCAACCTCGGTCTACACAGCCGGCCATCTCACTACCTTCTAATGGCCAAGATGGGTCAATTAAGGTTCTAAAAGTTTAGTTAGCGCTTGATGACACCACGAAGCCAAATACTTTCTTCACTTGGGAATGAAGAGTATCGGGCAACAAAGTGTCACGCTAGTAGCCATCATGTTGACCGTGTAGTTATCGTCTAGCGGTCGCGATGATCTAATGCTACTTACCTAAAGGAAACCGGATCCGGTGTAGGATCCCCAACAATATAATACCCAAGCAACCCTTAAAGATAAAGCATACAAGTCAAACAAAAAGCAATAAAGGTTATCTAGAAATCCTAAGGCAATTCTCTCTTTTGGGTGTTGTCCCAGTAGTTGATTACGTGATCGGTGAGCCCGACTTTGTAGGATTTTGTATCCAAATGTGCGGATAGCAAGAGTCGCCACCGACTTTTATTTTATCAATTAAGGGAAGGTAAAAGTAGAGAAAAAGACCTTCGTTAGATTACGAGTTCGGAGAATGGTTATGAAAAGGGAAGGTATTAGCACCCTTTCCATCCGTAGTTATCTCACGGGCTCTTAGTTGCTCTAGATCACTTTTAAAATTGCTTTACGTGTGTTTGACAAATGTTTTGGAAAGGCATTTCGCTTTGACTTTGTAATGACTCATGTAGGAGTGTATACAAAGTGTTGGAAATGTTTTGTTTTGAAAAGAAAGTTTGAACTTTGAAAAAAGTGTGTGGTGTGAAAAGCATTGGATAGAGCAAGCAACTAAAGACTTATTTACCCACTCGAATTGGTCGTTTTGTACTTTACATTCCTTTAGAAGCGCTAACCATACCATTAGTTAGTAGGTAGCTCCATTCATTGGATGTAAGCGGGACATTCGAAGGGACATCGGATGGTCATAGAAGGCAACTTGTAGGAAGTATCCTAGCACATTCGAAGGGACTATCATCATTTTCGTGGCGACAATCGAGGTCAAGATCATGTATTCGGAGGCGACATCGTGGGTCTTATGATCTTTGTATCGAAGGGACTATGATGATTTGTTTGGAAGCAGCGGTGCTAGAATACCTCTACGTTAGGGACATGACCATTTGAAATCGAAGGCATCGAGAGAATTACCTAAGGGGTGCGTGTGTGAGAGAAGTGTGTCAAATTCAGATATTTTATCTTGAAATTAGTGTGAGCTATGTCCAATTATTATCTTGCCATACGCCTAATTACTAGCGATTGATAAGGGTGCGGAAAGTAAAATGCGGAATGTAAAGGTCGGAAAATAAACCTACGCTATTACATGGCTTTGGGCGGATACATAATTTAACTTGCGGAAAATAAAACCTAAATTAAACTATTACATCTCATGAGCAGTTACATTATTGGAAAATAAAATGATAAAAGAAAAAAGCGTCCGAATCGGACAGCACTGTGAAAGAATAAGAAAATCGAAATATGATGAAATTGAAATAAGAAAATGTTAGAAAAATGCAATTTTAATATGAGAAAATTAATATATCTGGAAATAAGATAAATATATTAAAATAATTTTTGGGATTTTTGGAAAAGGTTTAATAATTAAAATGCAATTAATAATGATTTAAATGCAAAAATAAAAATAAAATAAATATGCATGCAAAATTATATTTTTAATTTATTAAATTAAATAAAGGTTTTAGAAAATAATGTAAAAAGAAAAATGTTTTGGTAATTTTTAATGCATAAATAAAATCATGAAAACAATTAAAATTGAATGCAAAAATTAAATAATATGAAAAAACATGAAAATAGAGTTTTGGAAAAGTGTAAAAAGGGATTATACGAACCGAGAATCGATGGAGACATCCCTTTCAAACATGAAAACCATGCTTGACCAATGAAATGCGTCTTTGCCTTTGTTTGGAATCGGACCGATTTAAAAATAACACGCGTCGCTTGCACCTTCCTCACTCGCGCCATCCGATCGTCTTGACCTTTTGAATTTTCAAAATCCAGCGTCGGCTTTTCTTGACTTAGGTCACAACTAATATCAAAAATGCAGCACATAATATAAATACATTCTAAAGCCATGGTTCGATTGGAAACATCATTCGAATGCAATGGTACTAGTCTAGGGTCCAATTTTTCGTTTAAAACCCCAAATCGTGTTCGAAACCCTAGTTATGGTGAAACACGATTCGGTCATAAAATCAATTGGTTTGCCTAGAAAGCTTGCAAACTTGATTCTAAACAGACAATCAAAACAAGTTAATAATGCATGAATATGAGAAATCGAATTTGAGATTTTCAAGAACAAACCAAACAACGATTTCACGATTACGAATGGTTTTGCAATGTGAAGTGGATCGACTCGAGGAGATGTCAAGCAATGTGTTGGACACCTAAAAAGCGATTGAAAATGGCGGAAGTAGGGTTTGTACTTGCTTGTGCACCACGGTTTTGAGCTTTGGAATAGGGTTTGTGGAGCAATTTTTCGTTCTTTCTTGATAGGTATGCATTGTACATTTATCTTTGGATGGATTTGGGATTGAATTTGGAAAGAATCAATCAATATTCAATGGAAATCAAATTTGATATTTCCATGAAAATCAAATCTTCAAAGCTTGATCAATTTCAATCAATCTTGCCTTTCTTGCTCCAATTTGAATTTTTGGCATTTGTGAGTTAATTGGACCTTAAGGAAAGAATAAAATCAATCTTTGCCATTAATTTCAATTTTATAATTTATTTTAAGATTTAATTTGCATTTAAATGAATAAATTACAAATTAAATAGAAAAATAAATCAAAATTCGTGGCTTTGGGCTTGGACACTCCTAATTGCTTGAGGAACAAGTTAGGATGAAGAAAAAGTAGGCCCGTTTGCAAAGATTTGATTTTTGAAGTATCTCTCTTTGTGCATTCTTCCAAATTGCCCAACTTGTAGATGGTGTAACTTGCTCAATTTTCCACATTTTTGAGTGTTCTTGGACTTTTGGAAAGCTCTAAGAGTCCTCTAACCAATGTCTTTGGTCTCATCTCAATTGGAGTTACCATGCTCAAAATATCTTCAAAACAAAAGTTGACTTTTGTTGACTTTGAAAATGACTGTAATGTTTTGAGCTATACCTCTCAAATGAAGCATTTTTGGACATTCTTGTGAGACATGAAGTTGTAGAAATTGAATTTCCTTCAAAACAAGAGGTGGTGGAAAAATTTACGAGAAAGTATGAGAAAGTTATGATCGGTCAAAGTTCGATTGACTTTTCATCTAGAAACCTAATTTAGAAAGTTTGACTTTTGGGCAAATCTTGAGTTTTCTTGATGAATCATGATCAACCCTTGATCAAATGATGAATGTAACTTCAAAATGAGGATGTTGACCAAAAATCGAAGTTTTTTGTGTATGTTGACCACATTGACTTTTGTCAATACACGATTTTGACCATCGAACCATTATGCGGAAACTTGACTTGTGAGGCTTGAAACTTGACATGGAGAATCTTTGAAGCATATGAGGAGGCATGAAGGCCATTGGAGATGTTGGAAATCCATCTTGACTTGAGAGATATCAAACCCTAGTTTGGGTTGATTGTCTAGGAGAGAGTTTGTCTGATCAACTCTTGAGGAATCCTTGAGTATGGATGTATGAAATCTCTTGAGTAGATGGAGGGCAAATTTTGGGGTATGACACATGCCTAGAAACAAAGGTGTTATTATTTTGAAGATCATACAAAATGTACCCTTTTGTTCCATCTTTAAAACCTAGAAACACAGTTTTCCTAGCTCTTTAGTCAAATTTGGTTTTGTTTTGTTGGTTAGATGTAGCATAGCTCAAACAGCCAAAGACTTTAAGATGAATCAAGGAAGGGGGTTGCTGGTATAGCATTTCATAAGGACACTTAAAGTTGAGTAAAGGAGTGACAAGCCTATTAATAATGTGGACAACATTTTGGATGCAAAAATTCCACATATTAATTGGCAATTTAGAGTGAAAGTAAAGAGCTCTAGCTACATTTAGAATGTGTTGATGTTTTCTTTCAACAATCTCATTTTGTTGAGGTGTGTAAACACAAGACTTTTGATGTATAATGCCTTTGGACAAAAATAGATTGGAAAGGTTTAAAAACTCAGTGCCATTATCAGATCTGAAACACTTCAAGTGAGTATTAAACTGATTTTTGACAAAGACAAGGAATTGAAATATGCTTTGATGGACTTGATCTTTGGTTTTTAGAAATATAACCCAAGTATAACAACTGAAAACATCCACAAGAGTTAGAAAATACTTCTGTCCTAGCATAGATATAGTAGAAAAAGGGCCCCGTAAATCAGCATGTAAAATTTCAAAAGGAACTTTAGAATTTGTATTGCTATTTGGGAAAGAAAGTTTCTTTAACTTACATAAATGACAAGAATCACATGGAGCTTGTTATTACAATTGAATGTTATGAAAGGAAATTTTTAGACATATGTTGTAAACCAATAATGGATATATGGCCTTGTCTTAAATGCCAAGAAGAGTTATCATGTGTGGATGAGTGGCAGCGATCTGTGATGTGAAGAGTCGGAACATAGAGACCTCTGAAGCTTAATTGTACCAATCATTTCCTTAGAATGATTATGCGAGAATTCGCATGAGTTGTCGATGAAATGGACAATACAAGCATTACTACGAACTAATCTAGCTACAAAGTAAATTAACACTTGAAACTAGGGATGTACAGGGACAATATGTAGGATTAGGGATGAAGATATAACAATGCTGCCAGAAATGGATGTAGTGACTTGTGAACCAGTAGGGAGACTAACATGAATAGGCACGATATTTTTATAGGAAAGGAAATTAGACTTGTCAAAAGTAATGTGATCAGTGGAACCTGTGTCAAGGATCCACAGATGACTATTCTTACCATTGTCAGGGTGGGAATGTGAGTTGAGGACAAAAGGTGAGGAAGTGATGGAATTGGCTTTAGGATTGGCTTTAGACTATTGAATCAGTTCCATAATGCTGTGATATTGCTCTTGAGTAAAACCATGCATAGGCGGATGAACTACATTACGATGCGGTTTGGCTTTGTTTCAATGGAAGCAACAGATTGAGTGTTAGTTTGAGTGGGTTTGCCCTTACCTCGAAATCCTGGTGGATAGCGATGTTTTTGAAAGCAGGTTTCCACTATGTGATTAGTGCGGCCACAATGAGTACAAATTTTGTTGCCTCTTTTAGCTCCTACATATCCATTGCCTTTGCCTTTGAAATTGCCATGTTTTTGAGTATTGTTGCCAGCAGCTGTGTTCAGGTGAAGTGCTGCAGACTCCTCATAAGGGGTATCATTCGAAGCATCAGCAGAAGTAGTGTTGAGCTCTCTTTCTTGTTGAATGACAAGGGCAAATGTTTTATCAATATCAGGGAGAGGACTCATCATCATAATCGAAGTTTTGGATTGAGCAAATTTCACGTTCAGGCCTTTGAGGAAACGAATCACATAGTCTTGCTCACGATATTTGTGAATGGAGGAAAGAGCACCACATGAACACGGAATGGCACAAGCACAAGCAACAATAGGTCTATAAGCCTCTAACTCGTCCCACATCACCTTCATCTTTGTGAAATAGTTTGAAACATCAAAATTGCCTTGACGGAATCTGTGAGAGATCCTCTTGAATATCAGGATCGGAAGATATCACCTTGTGAAGCGAATCGCAAGTTCTCCACACTCCACATGTCAATCAAAGAGCCGATTTCACAATAGATTCGAAAATAGAGCGATGAATCCATGCCAAAACCATGGTATTGCACCTAATCGAGGCGTAGAGTGCGTCGATCTGAGGGTTTTAGAAGTGTGCCATCAATAAACCTTTCCTTGTTCTTCGAAATCAGTGCAATGTGCATAGATCTTGCCCAAGTATGATAATTCTTATCATCAAGAAGGGGAGTAACAAGAACAAGAGAAGGATTTTCGTTCGGATGCAAGTAGTACGGGTTGGAGGAATTTGTGGCGAAATCGGTGAAATTCTGGAAAGCCATCAATGGAGGGAAGAAAACAGGATCGATTGCAGAGAGAACAAATAGTGCAAGCGAGAAATAATAGAAGAAAATTGATGGCTACTAGAGCTTTTGAAGCTCTGATACCATATCAATGGTGGTGCATACACCATGAGGATTCCTGAAGAAGATGAGTGGTAACCGAAAAATAACAGAAACGGTTAAGTGTAAAATTGTATCTTCTTTCATTGATTTGAGAAAATAGATTACAATGGTTTATATACAAATAATGAACAAAGCCTATCACTAATGTGTGGTAACAAGGCAAGGTAAATGCTGATGTGGCAGCAAGCTAAAAGGAGCATGTCTGTGTAAACTATACACTAAGCTACTATGTACAACATGAATAAGATATACTATACTAACACAATTACATCATTAGAAATACCGCCTGAATTCCCACTCCCATTATTCAATCCTCATCGGACTCGATTCGCTTGACTTTAACATCTTTGTTCTCACTACTCTCATGATTTCATATCTCATTGTATCACATCAGCGTTCCAAGGTAATTAATATCAACAAAACAATCATCAACATCAAACACTTTGAAATTAACAATTTCTTCCACTCTATAGTATACTGCGAAATTTTCAAATTCTATTAGCAATTAACTTTTTTTGTTGTGAAGTGCAAATGAAAAATAAAACTCACAAATTATCAAGTATCTTTTCGATTTTCGTGAAAAACTAAATTAGCAATTCACATTGTCGCGATGAAAAAATATTAGCATCTTTCATAAAACTTTAGATCCAGTACAATCTGTTCCAGAATGAGCATAAGTGCCTCTCCTAGAACCAAACCCATATGTATTATAACTATTTGTCACATTTACATTTCAATGTATTCAAAATGATATTCACAGTAACGTTTATCCTCATACTAAAATACTTGCAATACTCGAGATGCAGTTGTGGCCTTTTCATAGTCCTTGTTAGCAAATGCACCTGCAAGAATGGCCTAATTCAAGGATAGATAAGTCAAGTGTAAGTGCTTGACATTCTATCTATGATAATAGAAGGAATTTTAGAAGAGAATTATCTATCATGTCTCACACCACGGTGTAACACGATAGGACAAATGACTTAGTTGTTTTGAACTTTATCGCAAATGTTGCGATTAGCAAGAGTCGCCATCGACTTTTCTTTTATTCAATAAGGAAAGGCGAAAAAGAATAGGAAAAAGCTTTGATAGACTTTGAGTTCGGGGGGTAAGTTATGAAAAGGGAAGGTGTTAGCATCCTTTTCATCCGTAGTTATCTACGGGCTCTTAATTGCTTAGCCAAGGAACAATCAGACGGGTTTGTGATGCGAAGGCTAGAAAGTGCTGATTAGGCTTTACTGACTCAAAACTCTGTACTCTGAGAAGAGAAACAAGTGTATTCTTCATCTCGAAAAGGCATAGGGGAAAAACCTGTCCTAAGGAAGTTGCAACAGGGGATGTGCTAGAAGTTTCAACAAAGATAAAGACTGGGAATGCTGACCAGACTCGACATATAACACAGGGTAGTCTGCATCATGCGTATAGGAGAGAGCGCAATACTCGGACCTGTTCAAGAATTAGAAGCGAATCAACTCTTGTGCGAAAAGAAGAAAACAAGTGTAGGGTTTGCTTTCAACGCTGAAGACGTGTTGCACCAGGGTAAGAGCTGGAAGTTTCAACACCAACCGGAGATAATGGACATATTGTGCGGAAAAGCGGGACAACAGTTCAAAGAGATGCCACACACAAGGAAAAAATATCCTTGATGGGATTTCAGAGAGACGCAGGAAGACCACTGGGGACGAGAATTACGTTCTTGGCTTATTACCCTATGAAATGCATGAACTTTCTAGGAAATAATGGAGATACGATGATGCATGCTTGTAAAAAGGTATGAAAGCGAGCAAGCCGGTGATTGCAGGTCACCGAACCATCAAGCTCAAATTGGAAAGCTCCACTGGGTAACATAGCATTGACAAGCAACCAAGGATACGGCCAAGCTGATAAGAAGGTCACTTGGGAAATTGAATGTCTGAGGCAGCACTGTCGAGACTACGGGTGGGAAAGACAACGATGCATCAATTTATTGGGATGTCAAGATGAGCGTATTTCAACTCAATGGGAAGAACCATAGTAGTGGCATTCATCACGGGGATATCGAGAAAGTGCAAACTGCTTTGGGATGAACATCCCGGTCGATATCTAAACCCCGAGGGATGAAAAGTCCACGATTAATAATTTGGATACCATCTCCACAGGGGATAAAAGAATGCAACACACTTGATATTCTGATGAACATCTACTGGGGAACTCCAGCTGAAACGGGCACCGATTATCTGCACTGGGGTTTAGTGCAATGCATAACAATAATCTTTGTCTTGAGCAACATTGGGGAGGAAAAGAATGGACTCTATGGATGATGAGAAGGCACCATCAATGATTCTTAGCACCAGTGTTGGTTTGACTTTGCCGATCAAGGTGATGCAGAGTTTACGGAGATTATTCTTGTCTAGGAGCGAACCCACCGGAGAAGACTCAACTGAGGATAATTTCAGTTGATCTCCATCTTAGTGCATTCGAACATATGCTAACAAGGAAAAATTCCTGCAATATAGTATTAGCGGAGTGCTCCCAGCATGATGTGACAAGTCTGTCTGCCATCCAGGTCACCCAAGTCTCGGAATAATATTCAAAAGTTTCTGATCATGGTAAAATCGACAAAGTTTATATATGCAAGATTTTACCACAAAATTTTGAATGTCTTTTGCAAACAAACCAGTAAATGCGAGAAATTAATTGACAAGAAAAAAACTCATTTTATTAATTGGAAATAGGCCTGTAAATAGGCAAGTACAATAGGAGGCAATTCCTGGAATGAGGCAATTCCAAAAGTAAAATAAGAGGAAAACTAAAACACATGACAATACGACAATGGATCCTCATCGGGTTTCAACCCTGCTATCACTTTTATAACCCCAACAATCTCACCACTTCGCTTTTCCTGAAAAAGTTGATTGGCTTGATCATTGCCCTTCGGAGTAGCTTGAGATGTTGCCACAAGGTGCGACCGTTGATCCGATGCGGGACGTAGTCGTTGGCCCTAACTTCTTTCTCACCTAAGCAAGTCTATGTAAATTATTTCTTGACTACGTCCGCGTTCACAGGTAGTGGAAAATCTTCTCCATCCATCGTGGCGAGCATCATGGCACCACCGGAGAAGACTTTCTTCACAACAAATGGCCCTTCATAATTCGGCGTCCACTTACCCCGAGGATCACCCTGAGGAAGTATTATCCTCTTTAGCATAAGATCACCAGGTTGATAATTTTGAGGTCGCACCCTCTTGTCATATGCTTTCTTCATCCTTTGCTGATAAACTTGCCCGTGGCCGACAATTGCCAACCGTTTCTCATCAATGAGGCCTGGCCCGTATAGCGATTCTGCCCCTCATCTTCATCACTCTGCGTCTTTCATGATTCTTAATGAAGGATTTGAACTTGGTTGTAAGGGCGCTTCCATGCCATAAGCGAGAGAAAATAGGGTGGCCCGGTTGAAGTGGCGGTAGTCCACAGTAACCATGCAAGCGAAGGCACATTTCATACCAATCTCGATGAGTTACTACCATCTTTTGCACAATCTTCTTAATGTTCTTATTCGCATCAACAACTCCGTTCATTTTCGGAGAATCGAGGACCAATTGTGATGCTTAATCTTGAAGGACTCCTGGCTCCTTCATCATCTTATTATTAGGATTCGACCCATTATCCGTGATAATCTTGTCGGGAATCTGTAATGGCGAATAATGTTGTTCTTGATAAGCGGGCAACCACATTTGGTGGCTTGCATAGGATCTGCTTGACCCACTTGGTGAAATAGTCTATTGCAACCGGGATGAAAATTTACGTTGGAAGTTGTCGGCTCGATCTTCCGATCATATCAATGCCCCACATAACAAATGGCCAAGGAGAGGTTAAAGCGTTCAAAGGTGCGGTGACACCTTGTCGGCATATACTTGGCATTTATAACAGACCGAGCATGATTAAAACAATCAACCTCCATGGTGTGCCCTAGTGAGTTAATGATCCTCGTGCATCTCTTGATGATCTTCTGACTTCATCTTTACCAACACATCGAGCAACAACCCATCATAATGTCTATGGTATAACACACCATTGTTGAGGAAGAACTTTGTCGAGAATCTTCTCAAGAACTTTTTATCTGTTACAGAAGCTTCCTCTAGACACTCTTGAGTTTCAAGATATCGCTTGACATCATAAAACCATGGATTACCATCTTTCTGCTTGATCTCTCAAAACAAAAGGCTGGCTCATCCAATCTCTGAATGGTTATCGAAGGCGCTTCATTAGCCCATTTGACTTTAAACATAGATGCTAAGGTGGCCAAAGCATCAGCCAGGTTGTTCTCTTCTCGTGTGATGTGGTCGAATGTGATCTCCTCGAAGTAAGGAATCAGTTTCATCACATGCTCCCGGTAAGGAATCAAATTTGGGTGATGAGTCTCCCAATCACCGTTAATATGGAAAATCACAAGTGCGGAGTCTGCGTACACTTTCAGATGCTTAATTCTCAAGTCAATCGCCGCCTCTATACCAAAGATGGAAGCCTCATATTCAACCATGTTATTGGTGCAACCAAAGCAGATTCGAGCTGTGAACGGGATGTGATGACCATTCGGAGTAATAATTACTGCACCAACACCATTGCCCAACGCATTGGAGGCTCCATTAAAGACCAAAGACCACTTGGATCCTGGTTTGGGTCCCTCATCTAGACTTGGGATGTTACAATCCCGGATGTACATGATATCCTCGTTAGGAAATTTAAACCACATTGGCTGATAATCATCCATAGGCTGGTGAGCAACATAATCTGCCAACATAGTACTCTTGATAGCTTCCTGAGTAGTATACTGGATGTCATATTCTGTTAAGATCATTTTCCACCTAGTGATCTGGCCTGTCAAAGCTGGTTTCTCAAATATGTTCTTGATCGGATCCATCTTGGATATCAATAAGGTTGTGTGAGTCAACATATAAT
This sequence comes from Vicia sativa, assembly GCA_021764765.1. Lineage (NCBI taxonomy): Eukaryota > Viridiplantae > Streptophyta > Magnoliopsida > Fabales > Fabaceae > Vicia > Vicia sativa. The sequence continues at coordinate 253,851,756 of CM038792.1, forward strand.
GTCTTAGTCGTGACGACCAGCTAAAAGCGACAAGTTTCTAGAGCATTGAGTATTTTGTTTCATTCGGTAACTTTTTGCTTAGGTAGTATATTGCATTCTCTTTTGACTAGAGTCGTCATGTTGCCCAACATGCACCCATTGAGCCTTGAGCACTATCGAATACATGATCGACCTACCCTCCGGGAGGCATGAGAATCGAGGTTCCTCTGATACTCCTTTATCTTGTTAAATCTTTGAATGATCAATCATTCCACGACCATTTGATCCTTTCTCAATAGTTTGAAAATAGGTTAAGCTTGTGGCGATCATGTGAGAGATGAATCTAGAGATGTAGTTTAACCTCCTAGAAAGCCAGACCTCTTTCTCGGTTCTTTGTTCAACATTTCTTAAATTGCTTTTACTTTACTTGACCAACCTCGACGCCTCTTTCACTTACAATGAAGCCTAGCAACTTGCCAGATCGTATGCCAAACGTACATTTGTTCGGATTCAGCCTCAATCTGAATTTCCTCAGCCTGTCAAACAACTTCTACATGTGTACCAGGTGCTCTTCTTCATCTTGAGATTTAGAAATTGTAACACAGTGGGAGAAGTGACTTGTTTGTTTTGCGTTTTATTGCAAATGTTGCGGATAGCAAGAGTCTCCATCGACTTTTCTTTTATCCAATTAAGGGAAGGCGAAAAGAATAGAAAAGACACCGTTAGATTACATTTCATGCATAAATTTCCGGCCGAGATATAAGGCGGAGGATTTGTAGGCATCAGGATGAATCTCGGATGAGATATGAGATGCTTATCGGCATAGTTCGGGAATTGGGATAGGAGGGGTCGACCAGGGATATGACCGGGGCGACTATCCGGACTAGGAGGGTTGGATTGGTCTCAGATTCGCTATTTATGGGTCGGTTACAAGCGTTACGAATCATTAAGTAGCGGTTTCAAGTATTAAATGAATGATTCGCCATCATTATCATTAGTGATGGCTCGCTATAAAAGGCCTTAGGGCCATAAGGAAGATTCATTCTCTCATTACCTCTCTTAGCCACACGCTCGAGAGGGTCAAATACTTATCTCTAAGGGCTCCCATTGCAGGGTAAGCTAGACCCATAGCTTGGAGGCCATACGTCCTTGTATGAGCCTCAAGAATCCCTTAAAATCATATATATAGTTTTCCTGTGGAACATTGGCATAGTAGGGCCGGTAAAACTATCGGGACCCACAAATCTTATCAAAATAACCATTTTTGTCATATAGTGGTCTAATTCATGATGTTTTATACATGATACCATAAAAATTTCCACGATGACATATAGTCAATATCGATCGATGAATTCCATTGAAATAACACTAGGAGTCTCTAGATCTTTCAAGCATTCGACTTTTTGCATGTGTTAAGAGACACGGGTAAACTAAATAGAGATGACGGAGCACTGGGAAAGTCAAACCGAAAAGGAAGGACATTCGCCGGATCACCATTTCATGAACATCACGCCATCCTTGCCGGGTTACATTACCCTCCAGATTACAACAGTCCATGGCTATACAACAGGCACGGGATGTCCGATTTGATCAGTCACGGCTACATAGAAGAAGCTGAATCCGATCAGGATAGAGTTGCATGTTTGGTCTGAATTCGAATCGGAGGCTGTCAACTTAGCGGTGGCGAACAGTGTATCCGTCATGCCCGAACAGGTAGAATTGCATGTCCGATCCGGTCAAGTCTGGATTCGTTTGATGGTGACCGGTTGAAGAATCAAACATATCTTAGATGGAGGCTACTTGCTATGTCGGTATTTCATTCGGCGATCCGATTTACGGTGAAAGCGTCTTGATGGAGAAGCGATCTTTGAGGCGGTTGCTAGCCGGTGACTGAATAATCAGCAGATAAGTGATTCCTCGTGAATGCCTATTCGGTTTATTGTTATTTAATGCTTGACATAGCGGAGGATTGATTCCTTTTAAGTTAGTTTGAAAACTCGATCCGTTCACGATATCGTTATAACATCACGCAGCGATTCTGAATTAATGCTTACGATGATAATTGCTTGTTGGTGGAAGGTGGATAGCGAGTTGAAGTGGGGATATCGTAATGGAGATTCTCTTAGTTTGGCGGGCGACAATTCTGGTTGGTCATGAGCTTGTGTTTGGTGTGGCGACATCGAGTAATAGGTGTGACCACAAGGGCGGGGAGGCGGTGAACTTGGTTTTGTAAATGATTACGATGGTTCATCGAGACATCACGTTGTCGGCACCAACGAGTTGAACAGCTATATCAAGCGAGCTGAATGAATGACATTCGTGACGCGATCGCGAGGAGGGCTTCAATACAGGGATTAGCCATGAGCGGACTGTACTATCGTCGGAAGAGAGTGTCTTGTACACGTCTTACGGTCAAGTGTGATTAAGCTGCTGATTACTCTGACTATGCGTGCACATCCTAAAGTAATGTTAAACACTTGGTGGTAAAACCACCTTAGAAGCGAGAGAATACATCACAAAAATCACCGAGATAACGTCGACTCCATGGTTGAAGATAAGTTAATTTTATTGGCTTTATTCATTGATTACAACGGACCATTGTTAATATTCACTTAATATGTTTCATAATGAGGATTGCAATTTTGATTGTAAGAGTAAAATTGTATGCAATCTTTATTCTCATTGGTCTCATAATTTTTGATAAGATAAACATGTACTCCACGAAACTTTAGCGGTGATGAAATCATGCTAAGGCATAAGAAGGTCACATGGAGACTTGCTACGAGTGAAGAAGTTCGATGAGGCGCTCCATGTCCGAGCTACTCGATGTAGTTATTTCCATATCATGCGAAGCCTCTGGTTCTCGAAAATGGCAAGGCACTTCTTGATGGTGTGATTGTCATTTTGTAATCACATCTAAAGGAAGATGAAAGCGATGAGGAAGCGTTAAGTATAGTAACCTCGAGCAATGGTAAAGGGTAATCGGTCGGATAAGTTAGAGTTTCAAAAGCCGGTGTCTCTCATATTCTTGGCATCAAAATTTGTGTTGCGGGAGGCCGAACCGAGAGAGAATGTGGTCTCAATAGATAAGTAACATACCATTTACATTCGGTTTAAATCATCTACACAATACGGTTTCACTCGTATCATGTAAATTCTAAATCATAAGTGGTGAAGAATTATTTAATGTCCCTACGATGTGCACGCCTTATGCGGTGGGATAGTTTTCCCAATATGTTGGCCGACATGGTGAAATCGGATAGTTCCTAGCGATTATGTGGAATAACCATCTCGAATTAAAGTTGTATCGGGGAGGACCTACGAGAATGAAGAAGGATAGCTCGTTGCGGCATGTTGGAAGCGATCGTCACTTGGCGCTACATCCAGTGAGTCACAAATCTAATTACGCTCCTTCAACATCGTTCTGGGAAGATGGAGCATATTACTACAAATATAGGATGGAGCATTCGGGGTTGAAATGGTTATTACCACCCTTAAGCATGTTTATCATGTGAGGAGTTGGTTTGAATAAAGATACAATATTATCTTTGAGGCACTCTGAGACAGATTCACACCATATTCGGTATCATACGACAAAGCCGCGAATGTTTGATATGCTCTTCCTGGATGGTTCCCATCCTTTCATGATATGATAACATAATTTGCATGACATATTTCTTTGAAAGAATATTAGTTATTATTGGATTGAAAACAAAATATTGTTAGATAATTAGTATTATGCAAGCTAATTTATTGAACAGATCACTCACGAAGAGGAGATACTTTTCAAAACTATCTCACGAATGTTTAAGCAGCAGGGAATAAAGATACCACACAACAGGATCAAAACTCTTAAAATTATGCAAAAATGATATGTCGGTATTTCAGTGCACGCCACTCATAGATAATTTTACTTGATAGCCTTTTGTAAAATAGCTCATTTAGGTTCATTGAATAGTGAGAAGTGTCGTCCTAATCCCCTACGCGGGCGGGAGGCATTCTAAACTTTATTTCTATCAAAATTAGGAAGGATCCGGAGAATATGTAGAATATAAGCGAAGTACCTAGCGTAAGTACTCAAGGAGCAAAGCAACAAAAGGAGTCCTCCTTGATAAGGATGGCGGTATCAAGCACTTCATCTTTTCAACAAAGACTAAAGCGCTTGGGGCTCATATAACCATCCCAATCAAGGATGATAGAAGAGAAGAGAGCGGGTAGATTGAATTGTTGAAATTTTGTAAAAAGATTACAATATTTAAAATACCATTGTGTAAGGGTGTCGTCTTACTCTCCTATGTGGGAGAGGAGGCATCTGGGAAATTAAATATAGTTTGTAAAAGACTAAATAGGATGTAACGGATAAAAGTGCTCCGCACCTCAAGACTCGGATATGGCGGGAATCAAAGGCTTGGCGACGTACTGCTAAGCTCGGTCTATGATGATCTTTCGATCCACGGAAGGCTACTGTTCCCATGAGGAATACTCCTTGGTCAACCTCGCTTGAGGCTCTGAACCCATTGGCGACGTCTTTGCTAAGCTCGGTCTATGATCGTCTTTCGATCCACGGAAGGCTCTGTTCCCGTGAGAATACTCCTTGGTCAACCTCGCTTGAGGCTCGAACCCATTGGCGGCGTCTTGCTAAGCTCGGTCTATGATCGTCTTTCGATCAAAGGCTCTGTTCCCATGAGGAATACTCCTTGGTCAACCTCGCTTGAGGCTCGAACCCGTTGGCGACGTCTTGCTAAGCTCGGTCTATGATCGTCTTTCGATCACGGAAGGCTCTGTTCCCGTGAGAATACTCCTTGGTCAACCTCGCGAGGCTCGAACCCATTGGCGATGTCTTGCTAGCTCGGTCTATGATCGTCTTTCGATCACGGAAGGCTCATTCCCATGAGGAATACTCCTTGGTCAACCTCGCTTGAGGCTCGAACCCATTGGCGGCGTCTTGCTAAGCTCGGTCTATGATCGTCTTCGATCACGGAAGGCTCATTCCTGCGGAACAACCTTGAGGTCAACCTCGGTTGGGCTCTGAATCCGTCTCGGATCATCCCTATAGAGGCTCTGAACCCTCTGGTCAACCTCGGTTGGGCTCACAATCCGTCTCGGTCATCCCTATAGGGCTCACAGACCTTCCGGTCAACCTCGGTTGGGCTCGAATCCATCTCGGGTCATCCCTATGGAGGTTACGAACCTTAAAGGCTTTGTTCTTACTCGAACAACCTTGAAAGGCTGTGTTCCTACTCGGAACAAACTCCACAGTCACCCTCGCACGGACTATGATTAGTCTCGATCAACTCCTAGTGGCGGTTACACCTATAATTTCCGAAGTCACGGGCTGCTCTTATCTCGGATCAACTCTAGTGGCGTTGAAGCCTCGGTGAGCTACCAAGAGCTCGATTCCGTCTCGGATTAACTCTTAGTGGCATTGAAACCTCGGGATTCGTCACACAGAGCTATGGTCCTAACTCGGATCAACTTAGTGGCGTTGAACCTCTAAATTCAGCCAGCCCATGAGGCTCTGTATCTAACGTAAAAGCGGTAAAAATTGAAGTGGTGTCATGAGCGGTTGTTATGTGCTTGGAAAAGCCAATATAGCACCTTGATACATCATGCGACTCGGGATGGTCTAGTTAAGCTAAGTCTTACTACCATAGCAGACAAAGTTGAGCCCTCGGACTAAAGCAGCGTTATGCTTGGGCTAAGCGGAGTATCGATTCATGACGAGGATATGAATACATTGGCGTTGTGAACAAATTATTACGTACTCATCAAGCCATCGGGGTAGTTGTTTGCTCGCCCATGGCTTGGGGATAGTAGCATAACATAAAATTGTTCACGAGCAACCTTAAAAGCTCTGTCTGTGCCGGACGTGTAAGGCGAAGGACCTTAATTGGATTAGTCAAAATATTTTCACCAAAGCCTTGACTCAAGATACTCGGGGCTAGTGCGTCTATATCTTCTTGCTCAGGGCGAGATGTGAGTCGAAAGAATTTTATCCCGACCATGCGTCACGGGATCCGTACAGCTAAAAGCAGGCGTTCTGTTGGAGTGTCGATTCAGTGACGTCCGTAACATTTAAAAACCTCAGCGAATAACGGTAAACCAGTGTGCAAATTCACACTAAAGCACGAGGTTGGTATTGGAGGTCGGCACAGGTCAAAGTTTATGTTTATTAAAATCGAGCATAAGGCTTCAAGGTCTATAAACCATATGCTCGGGGGGCTTATGTTTTTGCTTAGGTAGTATATTGCATTCTCTTTTCGACTAGAGTCGTCATGTTGCCCCAACATGCACCCCATTGAGCCTTCGAGCACTATCAAATACATGATCAACGACCTACCCTCCACGGGAGGCATGAGAATCGGAGGTTCCTACAGATACTCCTTTATCTTGTTAAATGCGACTGGACAATCGTCATTCCACCTGACCATTTGATCCTTTCTCAATAGTTTGAAAATAGGTTCGCTTGTGGCAGTCATGTGAGAGATGAATCTAGAGATGTAGTTTAACCTCCCTAGAAAGCCACAGACCTCTTTCTCAGTTCTTTGTTCAAGCATTTCTTAAATTGCTTTTACTTTAGCAGCATCAACCTCGACGCCTCTTTCACTTACAATGAAGCCTAGCAACTTGCCAGATCGTATGCCAAACGTACATTTGTTCGGATTCAGCCTCAATCTGAATTTCCTCAGCCTGTCAAACAACTTCTACATGTGTACCAGGTGCTCTTCTTCATCTTGAGATTTAGAAATTGTAACACAGTGGGAGAACTGACTTGTTTGTTTTGCGTTTTATTGCAAATGTTGCGGATAGCAAGAGTCTCCATCGACTTTTCTTTTATCCAATTAAGGGAAGGCGAAAAGAATAGGAAAAGACCTTCGTTAGATTCTGTTCATGCATAAATTTCCCAGCCGAGATATAAGGCCGGAGGGGGATTTGTAGGCATCCGGGATGAATCTCGGATGAGATATGAGATGCTTATCTGGCATAGTTCCCGGAATTGGGATAGGAGACCGGGTCAGCCCCGGGATATGACCCGGACGACTATCCGGGCTAGGAGGGTTGGATTGGTCTCCGTTACGCTATTTATGGGTCGGTTACAAACGTTACGAATCATTAAGTAGCGGTTTCAAGTATTAAATGGACGGTTACGCCATCATTATCATTAGTGATGGCTACGCTATAAAAGGAGGCCTTAGGGCCATAAGGAAGATTCATTCTCTCATTACCTCTCTTAGCCACACGCTCAAGAGGGGTCAAATACTTTATCTCTAAGGGCTCCCGACTGCGGGGTAAGCTAGACCCATAGCTTGGAGGCCATACGTCCTTGTATGAGCCTCCGAATCCCTTAAAATCATATATATAGTTTTTCCTGTAAGAACAGATTCTGAGTAAGGGAGTTGGTTAGGAAAAGGGAAGGTGTTAGCACCCTTTCCATCTGTAGTTATCTACGCGCTCTTAATTGCTTTAGCTCACTCTAATTGTTTTTTTGTGTGTGTTTGAAAAGATTTTTGAAAAGGCATTTCGCTTTGACTTCGTAATGATTCACGCTGGAATGTATACGAAGTGTTCGGAAATGTTTTGTTTTGTAAAGGACTTTGCAATGATTCACGCTGGAATGATACAAAGCGTTTGAAAAATGTGTTTTTGAAAGTGTGAGGTGTAAAAAGAGTGTTTTGATTGAGCAAGCAAAAGAGACTTAATACCTACTCAGAACAGTCGTTTCCGTGTTATTTTGCTTTCCTTTAGAATAAGGATATTCATACTATTAGTTGGTCAGTAACCTTATTCGTTGGATGTAAAGGGACATTCGAAGGGAAATCGGATGGTCATAAAAGGCAACTTGTAGGGATATCCTATCATATTCGTAGGGACGATCATCACTTTTCGTAGGCAACAACCGAGGGACTAGATCATGTATTCATTTAGGCAATATTGAGGGACTATGATCTTTTAAGTCAAAGGGACTATGATGATATTTCATTGGCAACCGTGCTAAGATACCCCCACATTCGAGGGACTTGATCATTTATAAGGCAACGAGAGAGAATACCCTAGGGGGTGCATGTGTGAGAATAGTGTATTGTTTTCAGATATTTATCTTGCAATTAGTGATCTATGTTGATTTTATCTTGCCATACACGCCTAATTACTAGCAGTTTAATAGGTGGAGAAAGTAAATTGCGGAAATATAAAGGGTCTTACGCTATTACATGGCTTTGGGGCCAATACATAAAAGGAGGTGCGGAAAGTAAAATGCGGAAAGTAAAATCCTACGCTATTACATGATAAAAAAAACTTGCGACCTATACATCCTTTCTAGAATTTAAAATGCAAGAAAAAATGAATAGCAGAAGAGAAAACTAGTCCTAATATTTTTGGTGTTTTTGAAAATTAGAGTTTATGTGAAAAAAAACCTAGATCTAGTTGATTTTAATTAATTAAGAAAACATTAGTGAATACTAACCTAAATTAATTAAATTAGATAAAAGAAAATATTTTGTGAAATTATCTAATTACCCTAATTAATTAACCTAATTACTAATTAAATTAATTAATTATTTTTTAAAGAAAAAATAAAGGCAGAAAATAAATAAAAATATGAGAGAAACCAAAAAAACGTGCTTCTGGCAGAAGCTATCCCAGAATCTGGAGCTTCTGGAGGTTCCGTTGTTGGAGGCACCTAGAAGCTGGAGCTTGGGGATTACGATCTTTGGGCGCCCGAGGCTGGAGCTTGGGAGTTGGTGTTGGAAGGGTCCAGAAGCTAGAGCTTCTGGAAACTCTGGATCTGGGGCATCCAGAAGTTGGAGCTTCTAGGGACTTCACATGGGGGCCATCCGGTGGAGCTCTGGAGGATTACGTGGGAGACTCAGTGGAACCACGGTGTTGGTGAGGTCCAGAAGCTGGAGCTTTTGGTCTTGGGGATGCCCAGTGGAGCTTAGAGGTGTTCCGGAGATGCAGAGCACCAAAATAAATAGTGAAAACAAAAGGCAAAATGTGGGGTTTGAACCCACGACTGATAGAGAATGACATAGTCTTGGCAAGGTGAACGCTAAGCGGTGATACATCCATTCATCCTTGGACCCATAAATAGGTAAGGGTTATTGGCTTGAGTCGAAATGAATGCAACAAGGGTACCCTATCCCAATTCAAGACTCTGAATCGATCGGTGGTGTTAAATCGTTCAGATCGGCCTAGAACTACGAATCTGAAGCTATTCCGTTCGTTGCCTAATAATGGCAACTAGAGATTAAGCCATGGAAAACTTCAACGCTTTCGGATCATTTCTATATCATGCTATAAACACATTAGATACATTAGTTGCAAGCAAAACACGCTCGAATGTAAAACACGAATTCAAAGAAAAATACAAATCGGAAGCGGTTCATGGCATGTTTCAGCGTGTTATGATCATGTATAGTGGCCATGCTCAGACTTACCTCGGGATCACAATGGAATGCTTAAAGTGGTGAAAGTGGCTGGAAAGTAGAACAGAGTTTGCCAACTTTGAGAAATTTTTGAGAAAATTCTAGGGTTGGTGATAGACTGGCAATCCGTGTAAGAGCTATCCCAAAAGAGTCCCTTGTCTTGTATGAGTGCTAGGTATATATAGGAGAGTGGAATTAGGTCAAGGCATTAAGAGAAAATATTCTCCTTAAATGGAGAATATTTGATTTGAAAATTTGCACAAAATCTTGTAATGAGCTATCTTGGACCCCAAGCCATGCAAATATCTAGCCTAACTTGCCTTATCTTTTATTTTTGTATTTCATTTAATTAAATTTGAATTTAAGCTATTAAATTCAAAAAATAAATAAATAAAAGGGTGAGAGGCATGTCATGCAGCATAGTAGTCATTGAATTCTCTTCAAAATGAGCTTTGGTGGAGAAATTTCTGATGAAGCATGTGAAAGTTATGCTTCGTGAAAGTTCTGTTGACTTTTGTCTAGAGAAGCCCTAATTTGGAAACTTTGACTTTTGATCAGATCTTGGCTTTTCTTGATGAATCATGATCAAATCTTGATCAAATGATGAATATGACTTCAAAATATTGATGTTGACTAATAATTATGGAGTTTGACTATATGTTGACCATAGTTGACTTTTTGTCCAATACAGTTGATTTTCAGCTATCTGAGCAATTGGATGAGCAAATTTGACTTATGAGACTTGAAACTTGACATAGTGATCTCTTGGAACATAGGATGAGGTATGATGACCACTTGAAGGATAGGAAGTCCATCTTGACTTGAGAATAGAAAAACCCTAGCTTGGATTGATTGCTTAGGAGAGGGTTTGTCTGGTCAACCCTTGCGAAATTCATGAGAATTGAGATGTGAATTGTTTTGAGAAGTGGGAGGGAAAATTTTGGGGTATAACAATTGCCCCTGTTCAATCTTCTTGTACCGAAAGGGTTAGATTGGCACGCTTGCCTTTCGTGACCTGAAGGTAGAAGATGATTGAACACTCGAGTACACCTAAAAATTTGCACTCGCTGTTGTATGGAATAGGATCGTCAGTTAACGATGCGTTGGAATGGGCTTATAGATGCCATTTGGAGAAGCGGATGCTGGAGAGTGAGTCGTACACTAGACTCTATATTTGTCTTTTGAATAGAAGAGAGAACGGAGATGGGCTTGAAGATGTCATCCGAGGCGGTTGATAATAAGAGAGAGTCAGAATAAACCTTCGTCTTGGCTATTTCTGAGATGAATACTTGGTAGGATGCAGATAGTTTTCCCGTCTTGCTTCGGGTGTTAATCCATAATCTGTTGCCTGGAAATAATTTGTGTGGTCTCTCAGATAGTTCTCCCGTATTGTTTCGGGCATTAACCTTTGACCTTCCATTTGGAAAATGACTTTTACTTGTTGGGGAGATAAAATCTTGACAGTATATTGTTAGTCCTATGTAGATTATGATGCATGACAATATTACTATGATATATGCACATGTTATGACTTTTATGGATGATGCACGAATGTAGATGTTATAGTATTTCAAAACATATCTGTAACACGGTGGGAAGAACTGACTTGTTTGTTTTGCGTTTGATCGCAAATGTTGCGGATAGCAAGAGTCGCCACCGACTTTTCTTTTATCCAATTAAGGGAAGGTGAAAAGAACAGGAAAAGACCTTCGTTAGATTCTAAGTAAGGGAGGTGATTATGAAAAGGGAAAGTATTAGCACCCTTTCCATCCGTAGTTATCTACGGGCTCTTATAAAGTGTCGTTTTCGGCTCGATTAAAACATAATCGGATGAAAGTTTTTTTCTGAAAATTTTTACACTATCATAAAATAGATACATTTATTGACAAGTGTACAAAAAATCACCTCAAAATGAGGAGTTTTGATTGGTTAAAAAAAATGCCAAAGTTTGTAAAAAAAATGAAGAAAATCACAAAGTTTGAAATAAATTGGTTCATGGGAGGCTTGAACCCAGGACCTGTAGGCGTATACGTGGCACAAACACTTACGAGTGAGCTGGCAACCGCTGAGGCGGAAATACATCCGTGTATTGAAATCAAACAATGAAATTATATTTTAAAACGGATATTTGAATTTGAAAAAACGCGCGCAGTGTTCATCTTCCTCCTTCAATCTTCAATCCATCCTCAAATCCTTATTTCTTGATGAAATTGAACGAAGTATACATCAAACTTGATCGTTTTGAGCCCAGGAACATGATTATGTTGTTTAATTTCATTTATTTTAAACCTATCATGATTGAATTTCTGATGAACACGAAGAACCCTAGAACTGAAAATCCTAATTGAAATCACGTATGGTTGATGATTTAATCAATTGGTTGAGGGTTAATGATCGTGTAGGGTGCAGAAAACAAATGGCCAAGAGTTTTTTTCAAATGAATCAAAGAATCATGGAGTTGAAGTTCGAGCTCTTACCTGTGGAAGCTGGAATCGAATTCAATGAAAGAGTGTTTCCAGTTGAGTTCTAATGATTGTTTGAGCACCAACGGCCTATGTGGAAAGTGTATGAGTGGTCTGCTCACTTCAAATCACCCTGGATCAATCCAACCAAGTCAACCTGCATACAGCTCAAATGAAAACTGGAAATCTTGGTTAGATGTGTTACAGATTGTTGCTAACAGTTTGCATCATCTCTATGATGTTTGTGGATGGTGTTTGGATGATCAGAACATCACTTGCTCGAGCCAAGCTATGGATTTGAGTTTTAAGGAAGTTTTGCAAGCTTATGTGACATGAAGTGTAACTCTGATTTCTAGCTTTGCCTATGTTGCTTTTAAGTTTTAGACAAGTTTCCAATGGATATTAGAACATGTTAGACACCAAAGTTCTTCATGGTTTTCACAAGATTTCAAAATTGCAAGTTTTGACAAATTGAACTATGATTTATGAAATTTGAGAAAGTGGAATAAAAGCATATACTTGCATGGTTTTTTGGTGTGTTTGAACTTGAAAATGATACCTCTATTTATAGGTAAAGATCTCTGAAATGTTAGGCACAAAGGATTGGCTTTTGGTAAATCAAACTTGCCTTAGAGGGCAAGAAAGTCATTTTGCCTTAAAAGGAAACTTCCTTTTTTTAACCATGTGTGAAAATCCAATCTTGATCCTATCCTACAATAATTACATTCAACTTGATATTTATCAGTTCTATCTCAATTTGGCAAGGTGGCATGTGTTCTAGAAGAAGAAATCCAAAAATGACCTATAATTGTGAAGTTTTGAACTTTGAAATCCATGGTTATGGAGCCTTATGTTTCAATTTCAAAAGCATAGCTAGACTCCATGGATTTGTGAGTTCTTCGACATTTTGGAAAGCTTGTTTCAAGGGCTACAACTTTCATGTTTTGATTTTTTTCCAAATCAAAGTGGAATTATGTGAAAAAATGCCATGAAGTTTGGAAAAAGTACAAAATTTTAACACTTGAAAATTTTTCTTAAGTGTTGAAAATTTTGACTTTTTGTTGACTTTTTCAAATTCTTTGATTTTTTATGATCATGATGGATCATTTGAAGTATTTTGATGATTGAAAAAGTTTTGTCTTGAAAAAGTTGACCAAAAGTCAAAGTTTGACTTTTCTATGCAGATGAAATTTCATCAGATGTTTCAGAAATTGACTGATGAAGTCTGTGAACTTCTGTGATGTTTTGAATTCAGAAATTAGGTAAAGATGTTGTATCTAAGATATAATGACCAATCTCTAACCAAAAAAGTCATTCATTGCTCAAAAAATCAGAGAATACTCATGCTCGACCAAAACCCTAATTGGTCGATCCTCGATTGATTAGTGAGAAAAGTTGGATATCTGAAGATCAGAGGTTGATGTTTTGATCAAGATAGATCAAATGAGGTGAGTAAAACTCAAACCCTAGTTGGTTGCCTCTTGGATCAGATGAAAATTTGATGAAACCCTAATTTTGACCTGTGAATGCTACACCCGATTAATTCTATTCTAAACTGTTAGTGATGCAATGATGCAAATGTAAGGTGGTATATTAGGTCAAAAATTGGGGTATGACACCAAGCACGCATCCCATGGACTCTTTTAGCACGATAAGGTACATTATTAATGGTCTTCCTTCTACTGGAGGGATCAGTATTGGAGGTTCTCACAGGTATTTCTTGATACTGTCGAATGCTTTTTGGCAATCTTCTATCCACACAACCTCTTGATTTTTGCGAAGAAGCTTGAATATCGGCCCACAAGTAGCAGTCATCTGAGAGATGAATCTGGAGATGTAATTCAATCGTCCAAGAAATCCTCTTACTTTCTTTTTTGTGTGTGGCGTAGGCATTTCTTGAATAGCCTTGACTTTGTCAGGGTCAACTTCAATACCTCTTTGACTGACGATGAAACCTAAGAGTTTCCCTGATCTTACCCCAAAGGTGCATTTGTTAGGATTCAAGCGAAGCTGAAATTTCCTTAGTCGTTGAAACAACTTCAGGAGATATTCTATATGCTCTTCTTCAGTGTTAGACTTCGCTATGATGTCATCCACGTAGACTTCGATCTCTTTGTGCATCATGTCAAGAAAGAGAGTAGTCATCGACCTTTGGTAAGTTGCGCCTGCATTCTTTAATCCAAACGACATTACTTTGTAGCAAAAAGTGCCCCATGGCGTGATGAAGGATGTCTTCTCCATATCTTCGGGAGCCATTCTGATCTGATTATAACCAGAGAAACCGTCCATGATGGAAAAGACGTTGAATTTTGCAGTGCTATCCACTAGCATGTCGATATGCGGAAGTGGGAAATCATCTTTTGGACTTGCTTTGTTCAAGTCCCGGTAGTCAACACACATTCTGACCTTTCCGTCTTTTTTGGAAACAGGCACTATGTTGGCTAGCCATTGAGGATATTCAAGTGATGAGAAACTGCGTCATTTGTTTTGAACTTCCTTCTTGATTTTGTCGGCCATTTCAGGGTGAACTCTCCTCAGTCTCTGTTTAACTGGCGGACACTCTGGTTTCAACGGCAGGTGATGCTCCACGATGTTGGTATCTAACCCTGGCATGTCTTGGTAGGACCAAGCGAACACATCAACATATTCTTTGAGGAGATCTATCAATCTGCTCTTGACGTTGTTGTCGAGTGAAGCTCCGATGTTTACTTCTTTTTTGTCTTCCTCAGAACCTAAGTTGATTGCTTCCAATGGCTCTTGGTGAGGCTGAATGATTCGTTCCTCGTGCTTAAGTAATCGAGAAATCTCATCCGGGATCTCTTCTTCGACTTCTTCCTCGGCGACTTCACAGGGGATTTCAAAGTTGGGAGAGAGGATAGAGTTATTGCTTTCAATGGATTTGTCCATCTGTTTAATCTGCATATTTGATTTATGTTTGATTAATTAACCTTTTTTTTCATCATCATTTTTTTTTTGAAAAAGTCAATGTGAAAGTGTATGCAGATTAATTTTTTTATTGTGTTTTTTTTAGGATTATCATTTCCAAGAAAAGGTAAAATGAAAATAAACACAAAGTGTAGAAACAAAACAACGCGTTTTATTTATGATTCACAATATGAAACAGGGCCCTAAAATACAAACTCATTTGTCTTGGGCAAGACAAAGAGAAATTATTTAAAAGCTAAACCCTATAAAACATCTCTTCACTTTGGGCTAAGTGAGAGTTCAAAACAAAAGCAAAGATAAACTACTTAGAACTAGGAGCGTTAGTCCGAACTTCAACAGGTTTCCAGTAGTGGCGAACTCCTTGGAAGTCGAGGTACTCGGGTAATTTTCCACTTGGTTTAACCCTTGAGTAGACTTTGGTCGTTGGTCGAGCAGGTTTTGAAGATTCTGGACGACGGACCTTGCTTTTTGTACTGCTAAAGCAGTCTTCTTCGGCTTGATTAACAGGTCGGGAAGTATGAGATGCAGCATATGTGTTTTCTGCTGGTCTCTGTGTTGAATTCTGGGGATGTACCCTCCAATCTTCAGAGTGAAGAGACTCGTTGTCGGCGACACTTTCCACTTCGTATTCTGAATCGTACCCCTGATCTTCGGTGATCATGTTGATGTAGTGGTAATCAGGATCTGATTTAACAGACTCTACTGTCGCATTAAAGCAGAAGTCTTCGTTGGGAACATCGATTGGCTGATAAGATGGGTACGCTTCCTCTGATTGACTAGGATACTCAAAAGAATCACCCCATCCAGTAGGCTGGATATCTTCAATTCTGATTCTCGAGCTTTCTGGCGCAGTATATTTCACCATGTAATCAAATTTGCCGCTTGGTTCTCCCAAGGTGTCCCAAACTTCAGAAGGGATAGGTGGATTTTTATTCTGCTGCAGAGATATACCTTTGAATTGATCAGTTGGAGGATAGTACGGTGCGTACGATTCTTCTTGAGACACATATTCAGGGCTGTTTAAATAAGTGCTCCACTCTTCAGAACTAGAGGGATCATCTTCATCATCTTCAATGGTAACAACGTTAACTTCTTGAAGAACAGGGTTTAAGAAACCCCCACTGTGGAATACTTCTTTGGTCGGACGAAGCGCTTCATCCTTTTGTTTGTTTTTGGGAAATGCGGGTGTGAACCCGAGTCCGACTTTTATCTCATTCTTGACAGGTTTGATTACTTGTCCCCATCCTTCAGCATTGCCATCTTTTACTATCTGTGTCGCTTCTTTATACGAAGAGATAGATGATCTGTTTTTGCTGATAGATTCATCTTCTAACGGATGTCCTGGGAGATGTGTCCCTTCGACATCGTTGGCTGTGATGAAAGAGAAACTGGACAAATGGCTTATGAGCAAAGCTTGTTCACCGAGGATGGTTATTAGTTTTCCATTTACTGTGAATTTCAACTTCTAATGGAGAGTGGAAGTCACTGCTCCTGCTTCATGGATCCACGGTCTTCCTAGTAGACAACTGTAAGCAGCTGGCACGTCCATGACTTGGAAAGTGATCTGGAAAGTATGCGGACCAATTGTCATCGGGAGATCGACTTCCCCAATAACTGACTTCTGTGACCCGTCAAAGGCTCTTACTACTATGTCATTGAACTTCATTGGTGTCCCTTTGTAAGCCAAACGAGCGAGTGTCGTCTTTGGCATTACGTTCAAAGATGAACCAGTATCTAACAATACATTGGACAGGGAATCTGATTGACAAATCATTGAGATATGTAAAGCCAAATTGTGATCTTTCCCTTCTTCTGGAAGTTCCTCATCACTGAAACTTAGATTATTACAAGTTGTTATGTTGGCGACAATACCTCCAAATTGGTCTGTAGTCACATCGTGGTCTACATAAGCTTGGTCTAGTACCTTCATTAAAGCTTCTCGGTGAGCTTCAGAGTTTAACAGTAGAGACAGTATTGAAATCTTGGAGGGAGTCTGCATCAGCTGATCCACGACTCGGTACTCACTCTTCTTGATTAACTTCAGTATCTCATCAAAATCTGTGTTGATGTTGGTTCTATCAGGAGGACCAACATTTGTGCTTGGATCAACAGCGGGAATCGTTGCAGGATTCTCGGGAGATATGTTAACTGGATTTTGTCTAACAACGGGAACTGCAGACGGTCTTGGTGGCAACGGAGTGTGCACTCGTCCACTTCGTGTTACTCGTCCGATCTCTGTTATATTGACATTAGCTGGAAGAGTTTGCATGGGTTTCTCCTTCCCATCCTCTATCAGAGTTGCATTGTATTGATAAGGAATTGCTTTGGTAGAACTGTATGAAATAGGACCGGGTAGGCAAATCACCAAAGGAGACCCTGGAACGTTGGAACCGTTGTATTTAATCTCCACATGCTTGGGTACATTGAAATAGGGGATGATAACGTTTACTTCGGGATTATCCGAGTTGATATCTGAGACTAAAAGCTCATGGGAAAAATGCCCTACTGTATTTACGTCATGGTCATCTCTGTTTCTGTAGATCTGTAGGTCACCAATGTCTAACAATCGTTGAATGTCTGCTCTTATGGTGGGACATCCTTGAAGATCCTTGAAGCAGATGTTGCAAGCTGAGTAATCGTGCTTAGTGAAGGCGCCCATTGTACTGTACGTATCATGGAGATGCACTAAGTTTCCTCTGATCAAGTTTACGTCTGTAACGAGATACCTGTCTGTATTTCTCGTATCAAACTCACTTGAATGTCCACGGTGGTAGGGATTGGCTTGCGCGTTGGTTTGAAGGAAAGAAGATTAGATCTCACTAATCTCTATTTACTTTTAATGCTATGCAATGCTCAAGGTCATGGCTGGTGCCCTTGGTAAAGGGCAAGATACGTGCCTTTGTACCACCACGGCAATTTTTCGAACCGGTGGTGACCTTGTCATGTCGGACTCCTTTCTATCAATGCGGTATAGTTCGGTGTCGTCATTGGAATTGGGTCGGTGCGAGACCCGAGGCACAGTTTTGATTGTTAAAGCTGAGCTGTTGACGAGGCGTTGAGTTTGTTGAGTTTTTGGAGCTGCGGAATTCCACATTTGGTTTGTGTTAGCGGGCTATGGCGCTACACATCGTTGTTGGTGACATTCTTACGCGGTTTCCCTCGGGATACCATTCCTATGTCATGTTCCTTTTTCTTTGGAAAGCTAGTCCCAACCTTCCTAGTTCCACTAGAGGATCCTGCTTCCTTGGTTAGGCGTCCGGTTCGAACCCCGTCTTCTAATCGCATTCCCATGCTTACCATCTCAGTGAAATCTCCGGGAGCGCTAGCGATCATTCGTTCATAATAGAATGAGCCAAGAGTGTTTAAGAATACCTTAGTCATCTCTTTCTCTTCTAATGGTGGGTTGACTTGGGCAGCAATTTCCCTCCATCGTTGAGCGTACTCTTTGAATATCTCTCTTTCCTTTTGAGACATGGAGCGGAGCTGATCCCGATCGGGAGCCATATCCAAGTTGAATTTGTATTGCTGTACGAAGGCTTCACCTAAGTCATTGAATGTTTGGATACTTGCGTTGTCTAACCCCATGTACCACTTCAGTGCGGCACCGGTAAGACTGTCTTGGAAGTAGTGGATTAACAACTGGTGATCGTCGTTGTATGTGGACATTTTCCTGGCATACATCGTAAGATGACTTTGTGGACAGGAATTTCCTTTGTACTTTTCAAAGTCAGGGACTTTGAATTTTGCAAGTATCCTTACGCGAGGAACTAAGCAAAGATCCTGGGCGTTTTTCCCAAACAATTCCTTTCCTCGAATCGTTTTAATCTCAAGCTGCATTTTGAGAAGTTGTTCCTGGAGATTCTCCATCGAACCATGCGAATTCGTGTTATTGCCCGGAATGTGGTGAACTTCTTCGTCTATGGTAGTGTGTACTACGGAAGCTGAGTTCGTCATGATTAGTTGAGAAACCGACATTGTTACTTGTGGAAGAGTCACTCCACGTTGTGGAGTAAATGTAGAGTTTTGCTGCAAAGTAGGTATTTCAAGCGAGGTTGTTTGCACTTGAGAAGTCGGTTGGCGAAATCCGATGCCAAAGTTGAAAGGCATGCCCCACGGATAGCCTTCTGGGATACTGAAAGGTGAACTACTGGCTGTGACAGCTGAAACTGGAGTAATAGTATCTTCTGAAATCGCTGCTTGGTTTTGACTGCTCGATGCTGCTTGTTGACTTTGCGCTGCGGCCAATGAGTTGACCAAAGACGTGAGTCTCTCCACTTCTTCTTGCAATGTTGTTACTGTACTACGAAGCTCAACATTTTCTTGCTCAAATCCTTCCATTACTTTTCTTCTTTTTGAACGTGTATCGTATGTTCGAGTTGGCTGTGGACGCGGTCGAGAAACTCTAAGACGCGACAGCTTGACGATCTTTTCCTATCTGTTGAAACTGTTGATAGATCAGACTCTAGACAATAGACTCAGAATGCAATGTATGATGCATGATTACGAATGTAAAGAAAAGGAATTTCCAAAGAATTTATGCTAAAAGAAGAGAAATTTCTGGCAAATATTTGGATGGAAAACACATATTTTATTAATTATTGAAAGAAGATTACAACAATTCTGTTTTTGAGCATTGCTCACACAAATGATAAAATAAATGATAAAATTACAAACTAAACTAATTAATCGTCCTCGTCGGATGAAGATCCAAAGGCTTGATGCAGCTTCAACTTCAGGATTTCCTTTCCATAGTGAGCTTTCAGTTCAGCTTTCTCGGCTTTTAGCTTGCTAATGACTTTCTTCCACTCGTCGGGAGCAGGATCGCTGGTTGTCATTTCCTCAAGTTTTCTCTTCCTTTCTTTGATGTATCTCTTGATCGCGTTATCTTTCTGCCGAATCTTCTCATCTTTCTCCATGAGCCATTCATCTTGGAAGTAAAGCGTCTTTTCATGATCTTTGACCTGCTTCTTGAGCTTCTCATTCTCGAGATCAGTCTTAAGGAACTTGTTTTCTAAGGCCTCTTTCTCAAGCCTTATCTTGGTCAAGGCTTCTTGGTATTCTCCCATAGTCTCGACGGGAAAAATTGTTGATTTGGAAGCGATCGAGAACATGGGTTCTTCATAAGTGTAAGGCATTCGAAATTCCTTCGCTCTTTTCTTTACCCAAGAAGTGTAGGTTTCCATGGCTACACAATTCTTTGCTTTCCCTTTTTCTTTCCTTCGGACGTGATGCCAAGCTCTGATCATTCTGGCTTTCAAACCTTGGGAATCCTCCCCTTCATGATAGAAGTAACTCTCTACTATAAAGCCAAGAGGTTTACTAGAGTTTGCATACCCGAGTTGACGTCTCGCTAAGAATGGGTTATAGTTGATTCCTCCTTTGGTACCAATGAGAGGTACGTTGGAAAATTCTCCACAGCTCTCAATGATTTCCATCTCATTGTCTGCTAAGGTATACCAATGGATATCGTCGTTTGTAAGAGACATGAGTCTTCTAGACCAATGCCAATTGTCTTTGTTTTCGCAGAAGATAGGAGATTTAGGCAAGTGTGATACAATCCATTTAAAAAACAGAGGTACACAACACACGATAGTTCCGTCTCCTTGACGATTCCTATGATGAATGGAAAAATACGTGTCACCAAGCAGAGTGGGAACGGGATTTCCAATTAGAAAGATCCTTATGGCGTTGATATCAACGAAATTTGGGACGTTGGGAAACAACACCAATCCATAGAGGAGTAAAGCTAAAATAGCTTCAAAGGCTACCATACTACCGGCTTCAGAGAATTTAAGAGCCTTCTCCATTAGGAACTTTGAAGTCAGTCCTAAGAGTTTTCCTCTGGTAGTTAGGTTTTTGTCTATCTCAGATTTCTTTAAATGAGTCATCGTTGCAATGACTGGTGACTTAGGAATGGCTTCCAAACCATTGAAAGGCACTTTGTCTGATACTGAGATACCTAGGATATGCGCGTACTCTTCCAAAGTAGGCATCAACTGATAATCAGGGAAAGTGAAACAGCGATAGACTGGATCGTAGAACTGAACGAAAGTTTTGAGAAGTCCTTCATCAACGTTAGTGTTCAGAATAGTTAAAAGAGTTCCATAGCGTTTTCAGAAATCCGAGGGATCTTCTACCAAGGATGCTAACTCTTTCAATTTCCCTACGTCAGGAATTCTAAAACTGTATCTCTTGGTGAATCTTCCTCTGACGTCCATCACTCTAACCTAAAATATTTTTCAAAGAAAAATCTCTGAATTCTTTGGAAAGAGAAATGAAGTTTTTTAATGAATGCATGAATGAATGTTGCAAACATGGTTAGTAGTAATACACATGGTCAAGCGTTCGAAGTCACGAGCATGAGGCCAACAATAAGAACCAAACGTGGGTAAGTTCTAAGGGCTTATTCATCTGTGATACGGGTTCTACTGATAATACAAGCTCAACACTCCTCTTTGAAATATTATCGGATTTGTTGAATACTCGATGGTCCAATAATATTTTTCAAGAGAAACTCGCCTGATCGTAGTCTCGCATGACAATTATTCTAGGCTTACGCCCGAACAATCTCTGCACTACATCCTAAATGGCCAGGATGGGTTATGTGTTCTACAGCCACTCAGCTTCGCAAGTTCCCTTGAAAGCAAAATGTCTTCGCAAATACTTGCTAAACACAAATACCCCCAAGACAACCTCCACTGAGAAAGGGATCTCAAATTAACTCCGTAAGTACTGAGGCTTCTCACAAGTTAATAGGACTATACCCCCACCTAGATCTTAAAATGTTTCTTAAATCCGAGTTAGGATTTCTTTCCATCAGATGAAATCGCGAAAACACACAATAAAAGAAAATAAACATATGCACAATATGAAAGCTTAACCCCTTCTTTCTTTTTGCAAATAAAAAAAGCTTGGTGCTCTAAGCAGAGTCACATTTTTTTTTTTGAAAATCAAAGTTTTGACGTACTCCCCAGCAGAGTCGCCATTTTTCCTGTTCGCGTTAAAAAGTGACGCGTTAGGGAATGAAATCTGAATTCGAATCCTCTGGCTCGAAACGATTTACTCTTTTGATTTGTTTATAAAGATGCCGCGAGCATCAAGCTTTATTATTTTCAACACAAGAAAGGATGATTCTATGATTATGAAAAAGGGGAAAGCTGCTAATACCCTCAATTGATTTTGATATGCGTAACGACTAGCGTAAACTAGACGCAACGCATTGGGGAGATTCCGGGTAAGGGGGTTTGTTATATAAAGGGAATAGATGGAGCACCCTAAATATATATGGTTATCCATAGCTTTATATATGAATACGTTTGATATGTTTGTGTGTTTTAATTGCTATTTCTATGATTGGGAAAGTTTCTCCATTGGAATTTTAAGAAGGATAGACTATGTGGGATCCTAGTGTTTATTATTATTGTGCTCGCAAAGATCTTTGGATCTTCTGCATACATATCCCCTAGTGGGAATCAGAGCATTTGTAGCTCGGATCTAAAGGGATCTATTGTTTGTTTGGTCTGAGAGAGAAAGAAATTTGCTCGCCAAGGATGAGACCTTGTGCCTACGTATTCTCAAAAGGATGTTGAGAAAGTCAGAGCAATCGTAGTTCCCACTTATGCTAGTGGAAAGCAACTTGATGTTAGTCAAAGACAGACAAATGTCATCTTAATGAAAAATGTATCTAATCTATTTCATCACATACATTTTTGAAAAGTTTGACTGATTAAAATCTTTCATCGTAAGTTATAGGTGTTTTGCTTGAGTGTACAAGCGTTACCACATACATGTTTAAGAAAGATGTTTGAAAAAGGTGATTAAATCTTTTAACTGTAAGCATTGGGTGTTTTGCTTGAGTGTACAAGCGTTACCACTTACGATTAAGAGATGTTTTTGTTTGAAAACAGTTTGAAAAGAGTTTGATTGTATGTGATGTGATAGATGAGATACTTCTTCCATAGAGATGATAGATGTCTAAATCTCAAGGAGAAATTGATTGGATTAAAGGGATGCTTTTAAGAAGCCCGTGGGTCCTTGTATTGTTAGCCCAAGAGGAGGCATTCCGAGGGTCATCGAGGGTCCTTGTATGAAGCTCAAGAGGAAGCTATGGCTGGCTTTGGCTTTAAAAGGGATTTCACCGGGAAACCATCCTTTTGGAATTAAGAGCAATTTCACCGGGAAATTATACTCTCAGGGTTCTATCCTAACGCAGGTGATTATTTGTATTGGAAGCCCAATAGGAGGCTGTTAAGAGATTTCCTGTCTCTTTTATTGTATGATGCCCAAGAGAAGGCTAAACTCAATGAGGAGTTCTTTTGAACGAAGCCCAAGAGGAGGCTGACTCAGCAGGGGAGTGATGTCTTATATGAAGCCTAAGCGGAGGCTAAACTCAGATGAATGAGTTTTCTTATATGAAGCCTAAGAGGAGGCTGAACTCTGTGGGGAGAGTTATCTTGTATAAAGCCCAAGAGGAGGCTAATAACTGTGGGGAACCTATTGGTTAGACTAGTTGTTACGTTATAACTAGACAGTTATATAAACAAGTGTGTGTGATATGTATTCACAGGAGTTTATGAAGGAAATATAAACAATGCATGATGTTTATTTACAAAAGTTTATGATATAAACAAGTGTCTGTGAAACGAACGTTTAAGACGAGCGTAACTTGATTATTTACAAGTTTGAATGTGTACAAGGAAGTAAGTATGTACACGAACGAGTATTTATGTACAGAGGAGATGGATGTACATAGAAGGGTTGAGACTTACACCATAAGGGTGGCCCATTGGTTTAAAAGCAGTTTCACCGGGAATAATGCTCCTTTCAATACCAATGGTATTCAGTTGTATATCTGAGACGAAAGCAAGCGAGCGATCGAAGTTTATCTGTGTTTGAGTAAAAAGTATCTGTATTATGTACAGATAAAGATTTGTATGTATATGAAAAGAATTTGATATGTACAAAGAAAATATGTATGTACATAAAGAATGTTGGTTTGGGACTTACACCGTAAGGGAGGCCCATTGGTTTAAAAGCAGTTTCACCGGGAATAATGCTCCTTTCAATACCAATGGTATTCAGTGTAAAATGAAAACAAACGGAAGAAGTTTGTCTGTATTTGAATATTTACAAAGAAGACGTTTGTATTATGTACAGGTAAAAAGATGTGTACATAAAATAAATGGATATGTACAAATAAATATATGTACATAAAAAGAATGTTTTGGGACTTACACCGTGAGGGAGGCCCATGATCGGTTAAGAAATTCGAAAGAAAACAAATTCGATTTTATCGTTTAAATCGGATCGATCATGGAAAAGATGTAAGTTTGATGAAAAAGTTTTGAAGAAATGATTTTGAAAGTGTTTTTTAAATGTAAAATTTACTTATGAAAAGTTTTGAAAAGAATCGGGATTCGAAAATGTGAAAAATTCACCTTTTAAAGTGGTTTTGAAAAATGCTCAAAGTGTCGTTTTCGACTCGATCAAAACATAATCGGATGAAAGTTTTTTCTAAAAATTTTTGCACTATCATAAAATAGATGCATTTATTGACAAGTGTACAAAAAATCACCTCAAAATGAGGAGTTTTGATTGGTTAAAAAAAATGTCAAAGTTTGTGAAAAATAACAAAAGTTTGAAAGAAAAATGGTCCCATGGAGGCTTGAACCCGGGACCATTAGGCAAGGCATAGTGTTAGTGACTTAAGAGTGAGCTGGCAACCACTGGGGCAACAATGCATTCGGGTACTGTAGTCAAAACACATGTTAATATTATATTGGATTTTTTGAATTTGAAAAACAAGAACACGCGCGAAGCCTTGTTCTTCTTCCCTGATCCTTCATCAGCCATGGAATCTTCATTTCTTGATGAAATTGAATGAAGTAAACATCAAACTTGGTCGTTTTTTAACAAGGAACATGATGATGCTTTTTAATTTCATTTATTTTCAGTTAAACATGATTGAATTTCCAGAAATCACGAAGAACCCTAGAATTGAAAAACCTAATTGAAATCGTGTATGGTTGATGATTTTTCCAATTGATTGAGGGTTAATGATCGTGAGTGGTGCAGAAAACAAATGGCCAAGAGCTTTTTTGATTAGAGGCAAGGAATCCTAGAGTTCGAGTTTGAAGTTCTTACCTGTTGAAGCTGGAATCGAATTCTGGGTTTAAGTGTTTCCAGTTGAGTTCTAATGATTGTTTGAGCACCAGCGGCCTATGTGGAAGGTGTATGAGTGGTCTGCTCACTTCGAGTCAGCCTAGATTATTCCAACCAAGTCCACCTGCATAAGCTTAAAATGGAAACTCGAATTCTGGGTTAGAGGTATTACAGATTATTGTTTATGATCTGCATCATCTCTATGATGTATATGGATGGTGTTTGAATGATTAGAACTCAATTTAATCAAGCCAAGCTATGGATTCGAATTCTAAGGCAGTTTTGAAAGCTTATGATCATGAGATGTGAAAATTGGTTTCTAGCTTTGCCTATGTTGATTTTAGGTTTCAAACAGGTTTCATATTGATGTTAAAACATATTAGACACCAAATTGCTTAAGATTTTTCACTAGTTTTCAAAATTGCAAGTTTTCACAAATTGAACTATGATTCATGAAATTTGAGAAAGTGGAATGAAAGCATGTACTTGCAAGGCTTTGGTGTAGTTTCAACTTGAAAATGATACCTCTATTTATTGGTCAAGATTCCTGAAATGTTAGGCACAAAGAATGGCTTTTGGTAAATCAAACTTGCCTTAGAGGGCAAGAAAGTCATTTTGCCTTAAAAGGAAACTTCCTTTTTTAACCATGTGTGAAAATCCAATCTTGATCCTATCCTTCAATAATTACTTTCAACTGATATTTATCAGCTCTAAACTTATCTTGGCAAGGTGGAATTGCTTCTAGAAGAAGAAATCCAAAAATGACCTATAATCTTGAAGTTTTGAACTTGAAATCCATGGTTATGGAGCCTTATGTTTCAATTTCAAAAGTATAGCTAGACTCCATGGATTTGAGAGTTCTTGGACATTTTGGAAAGCTTGTTTCAAGAGCTACAACTTTCATGTTTTGAGTTTTTTCCAATTCAAAGTGGAACTATGTGAAACAATGCCATGAAGTTTAGAAAGAATACAAAATTTTAACACTTGAAAATTTTTCTAAGTGTTAGAAATTTTGACTTTTCCAAATTCTTTGATTTTTTATGATCATGATGGATCATTTGAAGTATTTTGATGATTGAAAAAGTTTTATCTTGAAAAAGTTGACCAAAAGTCAAAGTTTGACTTTTCGGTCTGAGATGAAATTTCATCGGATGTTTGAAATTGTGATGAAGTCGTGAACTTTTGTGATGTTTTGAATTCAGAAATTAGGTCAAGATGTTGTATCTAAGATATAATGACCAATCTCCAACCAAAAAAGTCATTCATTGCTCAAAAAATCAGAGAATACTCATGCTCGACCAAAACCCTAATTGGTCGATCCTCGATTGACTAATGAGAAAAGTTGGATATCTGATGATCTGAGGTTGATGATTTGATCAAGATAGATCAAATGAGGTGAGTAAAACTCAAACCCTAATTGGTTACCTCTTGAATCAGATGAAAATTTGATGAAACCCTAATTTTGACCTGTGAATGCTACATCCGATTAATTCTGTTCTGAACTGTTAGTTATGCAATGATGCAAATGTGAGGTGGTATATTAGGTCAAAAATTGGGGTATGACAGATGCATATACCATTCTAGTGACGCTTCAATCAAACTTTCCCGAAAAAAGTGCATAAGCAGCCTTTCATCTTTGGTGTACACCGCCATCTTGCAGAAATATGTAGTGATATGAGTTTTGGGACAAGTCGCCCCATTGTACTTGTCAAACACATGGAACTTGAACTTTGGAGGAAATCTCACTGTAGGTGCCAAACCCAAATTAGATAAGTCCAAACCTGAAAATTTATGTCCCTCGATAGCCTTCAACCTCTCTTCGAGCAAACGATACCTTTGATCATCAGCCGGAAAATCAACTTCACTACCATTCACAAAATAAGCTTCATCATTATGATCAACATCTGGACCCTGGGAGCAAGGACGACCGCGAGTGCGATGCCCTTACATCCCATCATCAAAGAAATAAGGCCCATGAGGTGGAGGCGGAAACCGACCATTGAGATGTAGACCTAGACCTCGAAGGTGGTCGTTGACACGCAAATCAGCATTCTCCTGTTCAACACATGGCTGACCCACAGAAGCATCACCAAACGGATTGTGACGGTCATCCTCTATACGAGATCTCTTAACCAAATCCCTCAACTCTTGTTGTCCTCGATTCATATTAGTGATAATCTCCATGAATCGAGTCATCTGCGCCTCCATCTGAGCTTTCATTGCTGCCACTTCTGCTTGAAGTTGTTCCATTTCTCGCTTTTCGTTGTTCCGAGTTAGGTAACGGTGGAAGTTTGCAATTTTTTGCTAAATAAAGTAGAAGCCGAGGATAAGAATTTCGCTCCAAACCTGTTATGCATGACATTTACATATATGAATGTTATGCATGTAATGACATATTTGAACATTTCTAGGATTCTTAACACTTTGACTCAAGTTTTAGGGTTTCAACATGATAATGGATACTGAAAAGTCTAATCATCATTAAATCAAAGAAGTTTACAATAAAAGGAGTAATCCCATAAACAATTGTTTTGCAATTCATCATCATTTGAACAATTGTTTTGCAATTCATACAATAAAAGGAGTAATCCCATAAACAAGCCTGATGGTGATTTCCCGCGAAAGACAAATAAAGCATAAATCTACAAAACAGACATAGGAAATCCTTCTGCATCTTGCATTCCCATCTGAGTCTTGAGATGTTCCAACTCTCCAACGGTAAGGGATGATTGGGCTTCTTTCTCTCGGATACGGGATTCATATGCCAACTTCTGATTATGCATTTGCTTCTTCAAGTCTTCATTTTGAGCCTTGTACTTCTTCAAGGCTTTTCTGCTCATACTTCTTTTCCTAACCGGCAGCAACTTGCTGGTACCCTTCTATGGGAATGGAGGAATCTTCAACTCTAGGCCTCTTCCTTGTTGAATCAGATGCTTTTCCTTTGAAATACTAGAGCTCATGAGTGAACTGGTTCTTTGTTTGAGTGGCAACAAGGAAATTCACCGCTAGGGTCTCCTTCTGTTCAAGCAAAAGGGGGTTCTGAGCACGCACCCGCTCAAAATCTCGCTTTGAAACAACATCTGGAACTAACTATTGAGGATAAAAAGCCGAAGCTCCGGTAATGGAAGGCCACTGACAATCGCTATTTCTCTCCTTAATCCACTGAATATAAGAAGTATAAGCTATGGGATCTTTCCTGCCAAAATATTGTCCTCCTTCAAGGCGGATGCTTTTCCACGCTTAAACAACCTTAGCCATGGTCCCGGTAACACCAAGTGCATCATAGTATAGAGTTTCCTGCACAAAACTCGCATCAGGAGGTCCCATCAAAGCATAACCCAATTGCCTCAAAGCAAGAGTCAGATTGTAGTTCATACCTCCCCTTATGCACATAAGAGGTACATTAGGGAAGTCTCCGCAATGGATGATGATCTTCTCACTTTTAGTGTTGGACATTTCGAATCGATTCCACCCAATATCATGAGATGTGAGACCCATCAATCTTGGAACCCACCTCATAGTATGCTGGGTATCAATAAAAGCAACGCTTCGGGGAAGAAAACCCTAAAACCAAGGGTATAATAACGGCGCACAACAATTCACAATTCCACCCTTCCCTTTAAAGCTCTTGGACTGTATGGAATGGTAAACATCTCCCAAAAGAGTAGGAACAAGATTCCGCTGAATGAACATGGAAATAACATTCATGTCAACAAACTTGGGCTCATTCAGAAATAAACATATCCCATGGATGCAACAAGCTATAATGGCATTAAAACTCTTCCAATATTTCTTGACAACTTTGGAATTACCTTCCCGTAGTAGGAAACCCAAATCAAAACCTCTCACGACCCCCTTACTTGCAACATTAGCGGACACCACAGATTCTTCCAAATGAAGAGCTTTGGCGATCTGGTCATCGGTCGGCCTCTCCATAGAAGCATGGAAAGGCACTTGATGTAAGATAGGAATTTCCAAGATAATAGAATACTCCTCCAACATAGGCATTAACAAGTAATCTGGGAAAACAAAACACTTCAGCTCGCGGTCATAGAATTGGAAAAGGGCCTGGAGCCCATCCTTCTGATATTCGGTCAAGGGAGATTTCAACCATGTTAGAATGCTTCCATAATCCTTGGTAAACGTGCCAATATTCATTGGTGTAGACTTATTAGCCAATAAGAGAAGATTCTCAAGAGCAGGTGTGAGATATTTGTACACTGGATGACGTCTCTGATTGTTCTTCTTTTAAGTATCCATCTTCCAAAATGACCCACCAACTAGACTCAAAGGCTAGAAATCTTGGAAATAAACAAATATGCATGTTAAAGTATACAAATTAAATGTTTTTATGAATGCAATGCTTTGGAACCATGTCTCCTGTATGTTAAACCATTGTTGTACTAAAATCCCAAACAAATGTAACAAGGTCAGAAGCTTGACACCCAATTGAGATATCATATAGAAACCAAATCTGAATATCAAGGGTTCAAAGGTCCGACGTCAAACTGGAATTCCGTAGAATATACCAGAAAATACCAAGTCACCATCAATAACAAAGTCACCAACAATAAAAAGTCACTAACAGTACCTGTAGTAGTGATATCCCGCCCCAACTCACAGGGTAATTCTAGACACAACGGGGGTCACTAATGATAAACAGAGTTGATGATCCTTTATCGAGTACTTCGCTGACTACACAACAGGGTGTAGGGAAAAAGCACCATCAATCGAATCTCGTATGAGTTCGGTACTTCATGCCTCCTCTCACGCACCACGGGATGCGGGATTCAACATGAACATCCATCTAGCCTATATGTCACTGGCCAGGGTAGTGGGCCTTTTACCTCAAGTAACACCTACCCAAATCAAGAGATCAACCAGTACAGCAGCAACCCATATACAGGATATATGAAAGCGGTAAATATGTCATATAAAATGCAATGCAAAGCATACAAAGGATGATGCAATAAAGCGAGTAAATAGATAAACACCCAACATACATGAAGAAAAAAAAGCTAGGATCAACTCCTGGAAGGACTAGAAATAGGTCAACTGTCCCTAGTGGAGTCGCCAGCTGAAACCACCCGGCTGAACTTCCGACTGATAGGGTTGTATCAAGGGAGTCGCCATCGAACGTATTTTATCTCGCGAAGGAGAAAGGAAAACATCGAATAAACCTGAAGGGGAGAAATCACGGTCCTATGACTGAGAGATCAAGAGAATCTAGGTAAGGGAGTTAGTTACGCGAGGGGAAGAGATCAGCACCCCACACGCTTGTAGTACTCTACGATACCCGCTTCTATTTTCTAGATCAAGGGTGTGTTATATATATCTATGCTCAAACTCTACAATGCATGCAAAGAAAAGGGAAATAAAGAAACCACGGGGAAAAGAAGGAAATATTTATAAGTTGTGCTCGACCGAGCCCCGTGACAAGATGCCTACATATTCCCACGTGCAATGGGAAAGTCAGAGCGTCGTGATTCGACGCACTTGTTTTGGTGGGTTTTGTGTTTTTTACTTGTGAAAAAGGTTTTAAACACAAAAGAAAAGCCCACAAAGGCGAAAAGTGTTTGTCTTGGTTGGTTGCTTTTACCTTGAAAAAATAGTTCAAACCATTATTAAGTGTTTTGTTTTCAAAATAAAAAAAGAAAACAAGTTTTAATTTTAATTACATGCAAGGATGCAAAAAGAACTAGAAAAACAAAAGGGAACTAACTTGTAGTAGCCCTAATGTTGTCATGCTAAGATTGGACTTATGGTTGAGGATGTAAGGGAATCTCTACCTATGTCAACATGCAAAGGATGTAAATCCTAATGTCTAGGCTCGAGAATCTATCCTAACTGAGTAGCCCTAGGGGGAAAGCTATCCTATATCTATCTTGGTTGTAGAACCAAGGGATGCAAAGGGATGAAGCAAACAAGTGATTTGGTAGAAGCACACAAGCAATGCAATGCACAAACAAATGTCAAACAATTTGTAGGCATAACCCACAGAGAAAATGATAGGAGTGCAGTAGTAAATGCGAACCCCAGGAATGAGTGGAGAGTCTGAATAGGGAACTCTGGCCACTTTTGGTATCGAAACTATAGGAATAGTAACACGACTAGCGTGCACCATACAGACACGGACTAGAACTGCGGGGGACGATTGCTGACCCTTTCCACTTGCCCATATATCATTGACTTGATAGCAGGAAATGTAAAATAGTGGGACTTTGCTTTGTGGTGCCACGCCGGGTGTCCTAACCAGTTCTGACCTATGCAAGCACAAGTGTAAACACAATGAAAAGCGCCTCCCTATGAACGAATGAGGAATTTAAACAAACCAAACACAATTAGCAAACAGAAGCGCCCTAAACGGGTCTTTAAATAAACCAGAGGGGTTCCTGAACATGCTCCAACTACGGAAGCCCTATCATGCATCTCTATGCCTACTTCTCATGGAAAAAGAAAGTTGTAACGCCTTACTTCTCATGATAACTAGGAAAGCTGTAAGATAATGCGATAAATGGTGTAAAAACTACCACACGAATATAAAATTCGAAGAGCACTGCGAGCTAAAGAAATACTCCGAAAAACTTCAAGTACTGTAGCCAGGCAATAAGAGTAAACCGATGAGAAGAAAACTCAAGGTATTAGAACAAGCATAATGCGCGTTCGTGTGCGTCCGAAGTAATAACACCTGCAAGAGAATCAAGCAAGCAGATAATAGATTGTACGCGTATGCGTACAAGCAAAGGAACATGTGTATACACACTCCACTAGGGATATGCCTGCAAGAAGGGAGTTAGACCCAAAGAGCAAGCAAAAAGGAATGTATACATGGGTATAGAAACGTGAAATATCAAAGAAATGTGTCATACGTGTGTACAACACAAGCTCCTGCGTCAAATACATCTTAAACAATGGTTAAGAATGCTAGAATACCAGTTGTTTGCACTTGGAAATAAGAAATAACAGAAAAATGGTTCCAGGCCGTGCTAAGCCTGGTATATCGCGCTAAGCGCGACCTGAACAGAAACTTTGGCGCTTAGCGCGCTCCTGATGGTGCTAAGCGTGACCTGGAACACAAAAGTCAGTAGCTTTGGCGCTTAGCGCGCTCCTGGTGGCGCTAAGCGCGGGGTGTATCCTGTAGAATTTTCCTGTTTGAATTTAAATCACGTTTCCATGTCATTCTCAATGCCAAAGGTCAATCCATGCAATCAAACAATGATTCCAATCTTCATAGATAAAAATCAAGTGCGTGAACATGTGAGGAATGCAAATTAAATGACAATTCTAATGTTCTTGATGAAATTCAAATTCACGAACATGTGAGGAATGCAAGTAGAAGTAACAATTCCAATGTTCTTAGATGAAATTCAAATGCATGAACATATGAGGAATGCAATTCAAAGCGACAAATGCAATTCACATATATCAAGAACCAATGTTTGAACATGTTACGAAGTCAAGTTGAATCAACAATTCTAATGTTAGTGTGTAATAAAACGATGCATGAACATGCCAAGAATGCGAGTTGAAAATACAATTCTAATGTTCGTGTGTAATGAGATGATGCATGAACATGCCAAGAATGCGAGTTGAAACAACAATTCTAATGTTCATGTGTAATGAAATGATGCATGAACATGCCAAGAATGTGAGTTGAAACAACAATTCTAATGGTCATGTGCAAAATTATGTATGAACATGTTAAGAATGCAAGTAGAAACAACAATTTTAATGCTCATGTGCCAAGTAACAATGCATGAACATGCTAAGAATGTAAGTTGAATCAACAATTCTAATGTTCATTGTAAGATAACAATGCATGAACATATAAAGAATGCAAGTTGTGTCAATAATTCTAAAGTTCATTTGCTAAGAATAAATGCAAGCAAGTCAACTACATAGAAGTAGTGAGAGTTCATGTCAAGCCTAGGTTATGCATTGACACAAACACTTCGATTGCACATTCAATAGATTTATATAAAATGCATAATGCGCTTAATGATCAAGACACCTTGAAATCTACATGTCGACACACTTCGAATGCAAATTATGCCTCAAATCATCATGAATCAATGCAATTCAATCAAACTAAATGCTCTCTAATGCATGAGCATGTGATAGATGATGCAAGATGCGCGAACTTGTGGTCTAACTGCTTGGTAAATACAAGTGCATAAGGGTGTATGCATGCTATGTACAAAAATCCTCACACCGACACAAATAAGGTTGCAAAATCCAATTCAAATCAAAGAATTCGATAATGAAAGTTCACAAATCAGAATCTACATGGAAATTGCAAGCAATAACAATATTCCACTTCAAGAAAAGCTAAAAGTCAATAGTAGCTTAAAATAAGTGCTTAATTGAACTAAACACTTACTTGAACTTGAAGTTTGAATCAAATTGAAGAGGAATTCCTTGTGTTCTTCAAAGAAAATACCAAATTAACACCGAATTGATGATGATGCTTGAAATTAACCTTGAATTCTTGAAGAAGCTTGAAGTCTTCAATGGAGAATTGAAGAAGATAAAGAAGAAATCCTTGAATATTGAAATTGAAGAGAAATCAAGAGGAAATCGTTCCTTCTATGTCAGATTCGAGCAGGAGAAGGAGAAGAAGATCAATATTCAATGAGATGAAGTTCCGATGAGAAAAATTAGAAATTGCAGGGCGCGCTTAGCGCGGTCTACGGTGGTGACAGGTGTCACGCAGAGGTCCGGTGGCGGCCTGTGGTGGTTGCTTGGAGGGAAAGTTGAAGTTTAAACTTTATTCTTGAGTTTTGCTTTGGATTAGAGAGAAAGTGAGAGAGTGATTGGTAGTGAAAATTAAGAAAATGATTGTGTTGTTATGATTTTTGACGGCTAAAATATATATATAGTTTTAGGAGTTGGGCCTAAATTCATAATCAAGCCTAAATCATGATTATCCGAATAATTTTCATAATTAATCCAAAATAGCCAAATCCGTGCGGAATTTGAAGTCGAAATGTATACGATAAGTGTCCGGAATACAATTTCGCTTTAGAGAATCAAAATTTCGACTTGATCGGTTGAACGGTCAAGGAGATACGAATTTTTGAAGTTTCAGCGCGGTTTTCAGGCAACTAACACATGCAGAATTGTATTTGCATTCTTCTGAGAAAATGCCTCGAACAAGGGCCTTCTGATCAAAATCTGCGAATAAGTATTTCTGAGAGAATTGAAGATAACGAAATTTATGAACTTTTGGCCCTGGTCTCACCCCGTTTCGATAAAAATCGAGCGAGATATAATTTTTCGTAGTTCGCGTATCAAATAAAAATTGCTCAGTTCAGCTCAAAATCAACTCTGGAGAACAAAATTCTGGTATTGATTGGTGAGGAAATCAGCTCCCGAGTTGCAAATGAAAGTTTTAGAGGGCTTCGGTATAGAATTTTAGAAATTGGTTCCACTCAATTCCGAATTTCCAGTTAGGAGATACGGACTGTTTAGTGGGCAAAATGCACGGTTCAGCATTAAAATTCAATTTAATCCACTAGAGAAACCAATTTCTTTGGAAACCTTCCTCACACAATTGGCCTCCGGATTTCTAACAAAAGCTGTAGATAAGAACGAGAGGGAAACGCCGGTCAAAAATCATTAGAAAATAACCGACGAGCCGAGAGATACGCCTTCTGGAGTGCCCAAAACGCGCTGAAAACCCAATATTCGCTTCACTGAGAAGTAAGCGAATAAATTATTTTCTCATTTTCCATTTGGGATACCTTGAACCCGGTAACCTCATGATCAATTCTATGTATGCGACTACATGTATGTTTATGCAATCGAATTATAAGCCAAAAAATGCGGGAAAGAAGAGGGTAAATTTTGTGGTACAATAAACTCATTGAAAAGAAATCATGAGTCGATGCACGTCTGCTGAACAGCCCTTCTCAGCCTTGTTGGATGTTACACACCGATCCACCCAGATTCCTAAGTCGACGCAAGTCCCAAAAATAGTGTTTTTCTGCATTTTTTTCTTGATGCGAATTTCAACTGTCGGAGGCCTTCCGAACCTCCGAATTCAATTCCGTAAAAAGTTCCAGTTTCAGAATTTGAAATCCTTTTATTCTATAATATTATCAACAACCTATAATAATTATTTAAAGATCCTAACATCATATATTCATCAAGGGTTCAGTTATTCATTCAATTAAACACATGGTTTTTCATCAATTTTCATCGAATCCTCATCTAAAATTACCCAATTGATCATACACCAAGACCTAAGGATATTCTTCCAAATTCAATCCTAAAGTTATAACCTTCATTACCTATAGTTTCTAGATTAGGGTTTTATGAAACAATCCCTACACAAAATAATCATCAACAACAAATCATAACATAAACATCATAATTTCATCACTATCATTGCAATTTCATCAAGAGTTCAACATTAGATTCAACATACACAAACAAACAAATTCATAAACAAACACACCAAAATAATTATACACCCAACCCCACATACCTAGGATTATACTATCCAATAGAAAGTTGGAACCCCACCCTTAACTTGATTTCTCGGTTATCTTTCCTTCTCTAATGGAGTTCTCCTTCAAGTCCTAATTCCTTGCTTCTTCTCTTCCTCTTCTCTTCTTTCTTATTTTCATGATCGTAATATAATGAGAATTCCAATCCTTATTTTCTATTATAGTCACTTCTACCCTTAGGACCCTTAATATTGGCTTCCCTTTTCTATCCTCACTTATTCTATCAAAAGTACCACCTTGCCCTTGTCATCCTTCTACTAACTATCTTATTATTTTAATTATTTAAATAATAACCAATTATTTTGTAATAACTTCTATTTTATAATATTTCTATTATTTCTAATAATAATTCTAAATTTAATAATTTATTTTCAAATTACTAAATTCAAAATACTCTCAGTAAGTATTAAATCTGACACTACCCCACACATAGTAGTATCAAAACACACCATTCAACACACCGATTATCAAATAATTTCTAACAGCGTAATTAAATAATTATTTAATTAATCGGGGCGTTACAGGGAGGCACAAGATAACTTGGTTTTGAGGGATTTAAGGTTTGGTTATACATACAAACATAAAAAAGTTTTTCATTTAGGTCGTATATCTTTCAATATCATCCTAATATTGTGCCTTCCTTCAGTGATAACACTATGAATTGTAACCTTTGGGAAAGCTATGCTACGACTTTCTTTGAGTTAAAACAAAAATAAGTAGAGATACATCGACTCCTACTATTATTCTTCTTAAATACGCAAAAGTGAAGGAACAAGGTTGGGTGCGATATTTGTGTAATACACTTAACTTAATGAATTTATATTGTTGATTTCACTAACATAATTGTATGTTATATTTTATGGTAATCTCTATTTAGGTTAGTACCCTTTGGCAGTCACTAACACATACAACATTACAAGAATCTATATCAATGAAGACATTCTAGGAGTCGCAAATTTTATTAAACGGTTAATCCATCTTATTGAGGATAACTCTTATTGGAATTTTATGTGTTGTGTTTGTTTGTATGCAGTTCTAATGTGCTTTTGAACAACTTTGACAATATACCTAAAAACTTTCTTTTGGGGAAATATGTCAACACCGCAAGCAACCAAACTCGAGAATAGTCTCAAAGATCTCAGGGCTCCCACGTATCAGCCACAGACAAATTCCTATCACAGTCAATCCACTTTCCAATTCAAAATATTCCACAACTTTCTTAGGTGAGTTATTTTCATTTGCTTTATGTTTGGAATTTCAATTGAATGGTCGTCGATATTAATCTGTTCCAATACTCATGATTGTTTGTTACGTGCGTCCGAAACAGCCTACCTTCGTCATTACCGTTGTTACAACTGACCAACTTATCGCGTCTCCTAATGGATGGCACTACAAGGCATGTCATCAATGTCCACAGGTGGAAAAGGGGAAGTCCCCTCCTTATTACTGCAGGGATGGCCATCGCACGAAAATTGAAATTTGGAGGTAAATCAATTTTTGTAGTTACCCTACAAAGTGTGTTCTACACTTTATAACTTCGTTTTATCTATTTGTGGAATAATAGGTTTAAGATATTTGTTGAAGTTGTTCATAACGGTCAGACGAGCACCTTTGTTTTCTGGGACCGTGAGGCTTCACAGCTGCTGAAGACATCGGATGTGCAGCTTCGTGTAGTTATACACCAGGTTTATATTTTACATTTTTTGACCTCAGTAATTAATCCATAATTAACGGCATATTCGGTTTGTTAAGTATTTTCGGTGTATTAAATTACGTTGGGATTACAAATCCACTAGAGTTCCCACAAGCACTCGACGACATACTGGGTTTGAAATTTGCCTTCAAGGTTAAATGGAAGCCACAATAGGGTAGCTCTTCAGTTGTGCAGTACCTTGCTAATGACACAATTGTGAGGCAGCTTGAGGCAGAGTTTGGAATTGACCAGGTTTTACTCTACCATAATCTATTGGGTTACTTTTCCATGCATCCTAACAAGTATTTCTATCCAACATTCCTATATTTGTTTTTGTCCAGGAAACTACTATCACTACTGATGATGAGAATGACGCTGAGGTTAGTCGGTTTTGGATCCCTATATTTCACATGTACGCTACGAATCCCTCTAAAACTTCATGACGTAATCTCGTGCTTACTATGCAGGACGTGGAAAATGTTGTCGGAGATGTCCATACCGATGAAGTGAAGCCAACCGTTGAGGTAGGTATTCTTTTCTTTAACACAGAGTAAAACCTCGGACAAAACTGTATTAACCAACTATGACATTCATGTAACAGGAGTTTGATATTACTTCCACACACATTCCTGATCCGTCGACCCCACCTACCACAATAAAAATAATGTCGTCGGATGCCTGATTGCGACTTCATGTGTCTTAACGAATCTAGAGTACAAGTATACAGTTATATTATGTGTAGCTTTAAAGATTATCGAATCCCAAAGGACTAAAAGCCAACCTATCATTATCTAAGGTTACTACGTAAATCTAAGGCTAATAATGTAAATAATTGGGTTTAGGGAAACTAATTGATTATAATCTAGTTTATATTCACATGGGGAATATCGACATGTAATGGTCGAACTTTGGGGATTTAGCAATTCATCGACTTAAACTCGAATCATCAAAATAATTTCAGTAGGAAATATTTGTTTGAAAACCCTCTTCTCACACTCTTGTGTTTATTGATTCAGATCCTACAGTCAAACCTAAGTGAGTGTTGTCGCTGTTTCAATTAGAGTTTAAAAATAGTTTTTGAAAACAAATAAAACCTAATCAACTTAAAAGCTCTCTCGTTGTATTTTAAGTTGATGAACAATTACTACTGTCCTTTTATTATCTCAAAGTCTCGTTTTATTAATCCTAACTTCTAATATGTATTTTACTCTCGTAACAAAACAGTTGGTATTTCAAACTAGTAATTGAAACCAGAAAATTATTCTTTTTAAAACGGAATGAATTGAAAGGCGTTGCTAAACCCCGTCGGCTATATGACCTTACATACCGATAACTAAATTTAGCCTAGCATGTTATATAATTCAGTTATAGCGCAACAAAAATAAACAATATCAGACAATTCAAATAAACCATGCATTTTAGACATTTTTGGCATAAATATATAAAACAATTAAGTTAAACCTAAAAATAAAAATCCAGAATATTTGGAAAACTTCAGGTGTCTCCCACAGGTCGGTGCGATTTGCCCTTTGTTGCTCCGAAAAGTAAATGCGATGAAGGAAATAAAAAGGCACGATTCTATTGTAAGGTTAAAATCAACAAAGGTTTGCAGTAATCTCCAATGTGGAAATTGCTACGAGAAAATAGAATCAGATACTAAAATTATAAAGGAAACCGAAATCGGCAAAATAAAAGGAAAAGGAAATAATTTCTAGAATAATTGGCAGAGTAACAGTAAATGTAGCGGAAAAGAAAGTGTGTGAAAAATGAGGATTTAGGGTCCTATTTATAGACTTGGAGGCGCGTGATCGTTGAGGATTTTTCTTCTTCGGACCCTCCTCCATAGAGATTGTTACGGACCGTTGAGCTAGGGTGTGACGGTCGTCACGCGTTGCTTCTTGAGGAAGTCTCCTTTGTCTTTCGTCGCAACCGTCAGGAAACATGTGGTAGGTGGTAACGATCGTTACCCTTTGGACACCTGGGCTTGGCTTTTGCGTGTTGAACCGGGTTTGCTCCCTTTATTTTATTTTCCAAAGCCTTTTTACTTGTAATGCACCAATATTTTGCCATACACCCCACAATTGTATAATTTCTCTTCTTTTATGGATTTTGAGTACGATTTACCCGACTTTTCTCGACTTCCTTCGCACATGCCTTGTAAAAATTAAATTCCTGAAAACATAGAAAATGGGCATAATAAGAATAAAGGGTAATTTAATTAATTAAAATGTGGATAAAATTCATGTAAATTGATCCAAATATTCGATACATTTTCGGGTAATCAAACTCCCCTACACTTGAACCTTTGCTTATCCTCAATCAAATAATAGAATAAAAATCATTTTAACGCAAAGTCTCTGACACAATTGCACGACACGACTCAAATCGTACGTGGTTGAGGGGCGTTACATTAGAAAAATGGAACTAAGCTCCGACACTAATGATACAGAAATGAAACGAAACCATAGATTATGATCAAAATCCTCCACCCTATTCAAACTAGTTTGAATCATGCTATCATAGCTCAACCTAATTCTTTTCATTCAAAATCAACCATTTTCGTTCTAGTGTAATCATATTAAGCCCTTTATCTTTCGCATGCACATAGTATAGTAGCCGGTTAATGATTCTGGTCATTCATGCATGGGGTTTTGGTACACAGGTTGGTAACCCTTTTTCTTTCCCATATTATAAGTCTCGGGGGATCGAGGCGTAGTCCGCCTACCAAGTTCAGTACCAGATACCACTGAGCAGGCTTATAACTGGTTGTTATATTAGTTTCTTGTAGGTTCCGCAACTGTTGGATTAAATGACCTAGTGAGGGTCACCTAACTTAATTAGCGCATTCCCTATTATATCTTGATGCTTAAAAAAAAATTCTAGTTAAGACCAAACACTTATATTCATCGGCTCCCTACGTAGTTTATGGATAAGACGGTGCCGACTGCTAGTATAAACTACTCAGAGTTGATCTAAAACTTAAAACTTAAGGTTTCGACATCATAACTACTCAAATTGATCTCGCATAATTTGGAAGATTTAGGTGTCAAGGCAATATTATTTTTGTCGAATCTTGTTCAAAGATTCTAATGAAGCCTAATTGAGTAACCTATATACTTTTCGAATGTACCGAGCTAATGCGTCGAATAAAGTGAGAAAAGAAAACTAACAAGAAACTTGAGAAAATAAAATACAAGGAAACAAGAAAATATATCACTACTCATTGTTGTCTGTGACATTTCTGCTGCTCGATGCTTCACCTCGTGCTCTTCCTCCACCGCGTGTTCTCACTCCACCTCTTATGGGTATAGCAGATTCCTCACTTGTGTTGTAAACATAAGCTTGCAGGCCTTCAATGCGGAATGATAAGTAGCGTATTTCATCAGTCAGATTAGAAATGTCACGATGGTTCTAGTAGGCGGTGTCACGTTGATTGCACTATAGTTCTTACATCATCTGCATCAGTTCTTGTTGACGCTAATCTTGAAGTAAAACTGATGCATATTTTGCTTCAATGGTGTATGGATGAGGATCATTTCCTACTTGTTCTTGTGGCGGGAAATCTTGTTGGGGTGGTTGTTGATTCACTTCTGGTATTGCATTACCCACTCTTGCTTGATTATTCTGCACATTCACTCCAGTGGCTTGTGCTTGAAGATCATAAATCCAATTATCAGCGACATCACTTCTTGTTATATCTGGATTTGGCAGAATAATGCTTGGAACGACCTTGTGTTGCACCATCAGGTTGTACCTTCCATCCCTTCTTGCTTTGACAATATGACCAGACTTGCAGTAATCAATATCCTGAAACTCAGCTTCCCAATAAGGTAGTTGATCCAACATGTCTTGCAAATTCAGATATTGTGCAATAGCGGTGACTATGCCCCATATACAGAAAGTTATGTACTGGCGTTTCATGATAAAAGCGACTGGATGTGGTTGAGAAGGAACAGAGCAACATTTATACTAAGATCGGGAGTGAAAATGGAGTGCAGAAAATACATTTCCTTAGTGTTCACCTTGTTGTTGTTTGCTCGCCCGAACACTGTATTGGCTAGGAAACGATGAAAATAGCGGATGCACGGACTGTGGATGTGAGTGGACACTTCGTTGGGACAATACCTCTCTGATAAACTGCCGGTAAAGTTGCTCTTGTCGATGTCCGGCAGCTCCATTTCTGAATACCATATCAGTGAGGCCTGGCTCCTCTCTTTCTTCATGAGCTCTTCTGGCCATTTGGGAAAGGTGTTGGAAACGATATTTTTCAAAAGGTAGAAGAGTTGTTGAAGAAATTTTGTGTAACGGTGAAATTCTCTCCAAGAGTTTATATAGAAGCAAAGTTTTCATGATGAAGATAAGATTTGTGGAGGTATTGAATGGTATATAGAGTGGTGTTTATTGGTGTGGGATAGAAATGAAATGGATGGGAAGTTTGAAATGGTTTAAAATGGTTTAAAGTGGAAATGAATAAGAATGTATGAGGAACATGGCTGGCCGAGTGTTATAACATTTGGATGAAAAATGGAGGTGTAACGGTTGTTACACTTGGCTTCAAGTTAAAGGCTACACATGCCTCCTTGTAACGATCGTTACAAGGCCTAAATTCCCAAGAGAATCTCGTGCCTGTAACAGTCGGTGTGTTAGCCATGCATGAGATTCTTTTATTCTTAACTGTGGCATGGCATGCTTTGTCCTTTCAATGTCTAGGGGAGTAATAATTTTGAACATGCAAGGGGACAATGAGGTGACAATTAGGTGTAGCATGCAAGGTTTAATTTATTTTACTTGGTCTACTAGATTAATCATACATGCATTTTTTATTTTAGGTGAACATAATGACATGGCATCATAATATAATAATAGTAGAGTACAATGAGAAATATATTGTGATAACACAAATAAATAAAAAGTAAATACTGACATTAAAAATACTGAAATGAATAAATAAAAAAAATTCTGAAAAATAAATAACAAAAATAAATCTAACTAAGAAATAACAAATGATGCTAGTGAAAAACTTGAAATTCTAAATAAACACTCCTCCCATACACTTAGAGAGAACAATGCCCTAAATGTTCTAAAACATAAATCAGCTACCTCTAGAATTAAACTGCTGAAAAAGGTGATCTAGTTTCTCCGTAATTAGGTCCATGAAACCATAAAAATCTTTGCGGAGTGAGGTATGATCTGAACGAATAGCAGCAAACTCCGTCGTGAGTGCGTCAATAGCAACATCGTAATCAAGCTGTGGAATCTGGATAACGGCAATAGCAGGAGCTT
The DNA here is from genome assembly GCA_021764765.1 of Vicia sativa. Classification (NCBI taxonomy): domain Eukaryota; kingdom Viridiplantae; phylum Streptophyta; class Magnoliopsida; order Fabales; family Fabaceae; genus Vicia; species Vicia sativa. The sequence continues at coordinate 253,894,216 of CM038792.1, forward strand.
TGGGTGGATCCCAAGTTGGATGGCAGTCGAGTAGAGGCGGTGTAACATGATCAGCCTCGATCATCTCAATCATATTGACTATCTCTAAGTCAGACTCGCCCAGTCCTGCTAAAGGGTCATAATAGCAGGGCGGTGTCAAAGGATCAGATTCTTCTTCTTCCATGTCATTCTCAGCTACTCCTTCCTAGTCGTAAATCCAATTCTTCGTGTCATGCTCATTGGAGCGCGTTATGTCAGGAAGCGTGGAGTGGTAGATTGGCTCATGATGTATCAATAATTGAAACTGATTTGGCTCTAAATATTTGATCATCCCAACATTAAAACAAAGAGACAGGTCTAGTGGGATAAAGTCAGCATCAAGGGTCAGACGGGACAATGGCTCCCTCAAAAATAGGGCATTAGCGATCATAGTCACTAAGCCACCATCACATATCGGGCCATAAGGATCCTGGGCTATAATCAGGACACGAGCAAGCATAAATGACGCACCAACTACCAGTTTGGATCGAAACACACAGAACATAATAAACAACTCTTCTTTAGACACCAAGGTATCATTCTGAGGTTTTCCAAATAAGGTAAACGCCAAAATCATGTGGAAATACCTAATAATTAGGTTATGAATCTTTGACGAGTGTCTAGGAATAGAGCTCTCTTATCGCAAATCAGATATCCCTCTCCAAAAATAGTCAAGTTGGCTGTCTATAAACTCGTCATCGGGAATATCAATGACAACATTAGCACTAATAGGGAAATCCAAAGGAGCAGCAAGTTCACGGATGGTGAACCTGTGAGTAAAACCTTATAATCTGAACGAGACCACTCCTCTAGCCAATCCAAAACCAATATTAGGGTTGTAGTGCAAAGAACTGATGAACTCCAGCGCCAGGTTGCGTTAGGTTAGCTGCTGACAATGAATAAAATAATCCTAACCAATCTGGTTAAACATGAAGCAGACACTCTCCCTGATACCCAATGCGGACAGTGTGGGGTCGTGTGCAAAAATGGTGGGATGCATCTCTCTCTGAACAAGTATCTCATAACGCCTTTTCTAAGTATCACTCACGAAGGTGATATGCATAGTGTCAGAAAAATCCATTGCAAAAATCAGTGAAGAAAAATGTGAATCCTGTAAGTAAATCAAAATAGTTTTAAATCAGCATCGACCTAATGCCTAAAAATTGAAAAGAAGAAAAGAACATAAAATTTTAATAAAACTTTTAAGAAAAAATATAATGAAAATAAATTAAAACTTTGTTTACCGTCGGAAGCTCGGCCTATTTTGAAAATTGAAAAACTATTTTGGTGACTCAGCCGACAGCTGCATAAGTCTCAGACAGGCTGAGTAGTCTCTATTTTCGATACAATGGTAGTGCTTCAAATGCTGCCTGTTTCAAATAAACAGATCACTAGATTTTCCTTTAATTTCAACAGAGCCACTTGGGAGTACTTTAATATCTTTAAAAGGTTCTGACCTTCAGGAATGGAGCTTTCCAGGAAATAGTTTAAGTCTAGAGTTAAACAAGAGTACTACATCGCCCTCATTGAATTCTTTCCTATAGATGTGTCTGTCGTACGATTTCTTAGTTCGTTCCTTATAGATATTGGAATTCTCGTATGGATCTAGTCTAAGCTCTTCCAATTCATGGATGTTTAGAATTCTCTTTTCTCCAGCAGCTTTGTAATTCAAATTCAGGGTTTTAATAGCCCAATAGGCTTTATGTTCGAGTTCCACGGGTAGATGGCATGGTTTACCATAGATTAGTTTGAAAGGTGTGGTTCCGATGGGTGTCTTGTATGCTGTTCTATATGCCCACAATGCTTCATGTAGCTTAGACGACCAACCTTTCTTAGATGTGGCATCAATTTTCTCAAGTATTTGCTTAATCAGTCTGTTAGAGACTTTCACTTGCCTGCTTGTTTATGGATGGTTGATCGGAAAAATAACAAGTGTACTATTTTTACCGATGTATTAATAATGGGTTTTACCCCAAGGATATAGATCTCGAGGATTGCGTAGGAAATACTAAGTATGATGACTTACTCATTTGAACAAAAACAATAGTTTGATGTTGCTTGGATAAAATCCTTGCAAAAATATAAATTGGACAAAATGTAAAATAATTGACTTCTTTATTGACTTAAACATGATAGGGCGAGTGTATAATTTTCCATGTGAAAACCTTGGTCTTTGGTCTATTCAACAAGTTCATATGCCTCAACTACCGATTCTCAATATTATCTTTTCTCAATTCCTTAGTGAAAAAACCTTTTACCTTCTATCCTAATGTCAATGTCCATTTAAATTAGCAAAAGAGGTTAAGCATTTGGTTATCAAGAATTATTCTAGTTATTGTAGGATTAGCCTAGTCCTGGGTGAAATCCTTAAAAATATTTCTTTTTAGAAAACCTTAACACGATTGTCCGGCTCTACTGTGTAAAAATAGTGAAACCCTATGTTCCCATAGGGCAAAACTACAAATTACTCTAAATCAAAAAATTGATGCATAAAGAACTCTATTGTTGATTAAAACAAAGAAATTAGTATTCTTAACATAGAAAAATAGGGACACCCCCTAGGATTGGGGGGTTTAGCCTCATAATATTCGTATAATTTACAATAGGAATTAAGATAAGCATTACAATAGAGTTTGATTGGTTGATTCCTCAATTGCTTCTGTGCATGAAAGAGTCTTCTCCTCGAATTCTACTTGAATGCTCCAGTTTTTCTTCTCATGCAATCTCCCGATATCAAAAAGTCAAAAGTCGTTTTATAATTCTCCAAAACTAACTTAAGTAGTCTCAATACAAATCTCAGCCAAGCAGAATGTCCAAAGTGCCCTTCGAAGTCCAAATTCACTTAAAAAACCTAAAATATAAAACATTTTCCGCATAGCCAACACGGTCCGTGCTTGGCAACACCGGCCGTGTTGGTCCACGATGCTGCAGGTTCCTTTATGCTCCATGCCTCCTGACACGGGTCGTGCCAAGCCACACCGGTGCTGTAACACCCGTATTTAATTAATCGTTTTAATTAAATACTTCAAGTATTTTTTGAGTATTCGTTGAATATGTTGTTTGAGTTGATAATTGGATAATCAGGTAAATGATTAATTTAGCCGGAGAAAATCATATTAGAAAATATTATTAGTTTATTAGAATAATTAGTTAAATAGGTGGATTAAATAGTATGTGGCAAATTAAAAACTAGAGATGTTGGTTTTAGGCTCATTAGAAACTTGTACGGGACTGATTAGAAATTGAACCAAACTAGTGCTAGTTATAAAATAGCCTTTCAAAGTGGATAGGGTTATAAGGAAAAGAACAAAAACCTGCCACGTGAGAAAAAGAAAAGCAAAATTGCCATTGGAAAGGAAGATAAGAAGAAACAGTCTCAAATTACCAGGTAGTGTTAAATTATTATCGATCAATTGAATTAAATGAACAACATACACCTGAACTATAAATTCAAAGTTTATTACAGCAATCACAGTTATAATAGGGTATAAAAATATTATCAATGGTGACCGTGGAATGGTAGTAGAAACTGTTATGTAGATGAACGTGTTGCCGCCGTTGCTTGAACCTCGAGAGAGCACCAACAACTTCTGTAGAACGAAGGGAGATGTGTTGCTGCTACTGCACCAAGAGTGGTATGGAGTTGTTTGGTTCCCGGTGGTGAAGATGCTTAATCAAAGCAGGAACGGAGCGAGCTTCAACAATGACGTTGACAAGTTCCTCATGACGGCAAGAAGTCCAAGTACGAATGCGCTCCCTTTCTCGACCTTGTGCTCGAACGACTTGGGAGTGGGTGTTGAGTCAAAGGAGGCAATTGAAGAAGTAGGGGGTTTGCGGCGATGTTGTAAGGGTGAAGTTTATGAGGTGGATAGTTACGACTATGGATTTATGGTGCAAAGGCGGTGAGGTTAATGGTTGATCGGTGGTTTGGCGGAGCGAGACGACGGTGATGGACCGTGAAGAGGTGATGGAGGGACCGACGGTGGACTGGTGATGTAACGCCCGTTTTATTTAATATTATATCATATTAATATTTTTTGAGTTACCGTTTGATGATTGTTTTGGCGACGAGAATATTTATATTAATCGATATATCTATTAATATATTTGGCGACGTTTCGTTCGGTCCGATTTTTATTTTGTTCGGTTCGGTAAAATATTATTCGGACCGATATTTAATTCCCCATAATTATATTAATTAATTGAATTAATAATATTATTTGATATTATTAGTGTGTTAATTAATAAGAATATATAGGGGTGTGAGGATTAATTTTGTAGAATTGGGTTTACACCCTTGGCTAGTAAGAATACACCTTTATAAAACACTTTCCTCATTTTCTTTCCATTATAACACCATAAGCCAAACATAGAATCTTAGAGAGAAATAAAGGGTTTGGAAGAAGAAGAAGAAGAGAAAGAGCAAGAACAAGGTTTGGGTTTGTTGAATCATCAAGAGTCATCCAATCACTTGAGGTAAGGGGTTTGATTCTCTATCCCAGAAAAGAAACAAAATTGTCTGATATAGAAACAAACAGGGAAGAAGAATGGAAATAGGAAGAAGAAGCTGGGAGGCGCCCACCCCACCTTGAGGGGCGGCTGTCCCAGCTCCCATGGCGTCCGCCTCAGCACCTAACATGCCTTGGGACGTTCGTCTCGTTCCCCTGTGGAAGGTGCAATGAAAATTGCATTTTTTTTGTTTTCTATATGCAGTGTTTTCTGTTTTCTGCATAATTTTCTTCCTAGCTTCTGTTTCTCTTAATTTCTCTAATTCCATATACTACTATTTAGTATTAATAAAATATAATTAGGACATAAGTTAGCCGATTAAATTTGGAAATCGATTATGTTTCGATTTTCCGATTTCGGTAATTTCAGCGACGGAGCAAGTTGCTCCGAATTCAACGAAAATTGACGTGCTAGCTAAGTTTGACGTGTAGAACGTAGTGGTGAGGTTAGTTTTTCGAAATTACGAGTTTTTACGAAAAGACCCGAAATACGCCAAATTACGGTTAAATTGAATCGGATTGCGTTTTAGTCGATTTAAGACACGTATGGACAATCCGATTTCGATGTTGACGATTATGATTAATGCCGGTTATTAAGAATGGCTTTCGTGACGATTATTGGTATTTTGACTATTTTTCCGTATTTGGAATTTGGTGGATTAAATTGATAATGATGCGGTGTGATTAAACATGATGTTTGCGACGGTGTATTTATTAATGAATACTTAATGATATGCGATGCGATGATATGTTTATCTTGATGTGGATAAATATGGCGACATGGACTTTATGTCAATTTTTATGAGCGATGATGATGTGTTGTTGTGTTGTCTTTATTGTCGAGTCACATACATTGCATTGGCGATGAGGGCTTTTATGCCAAGCGACGATGGACTTTATGCCAATTGTTCCTAATTATGGACAAAGCGACGGGTACCATATGCATAACATAGTCGTGTCTCATGGAGTGGGTTATGTTTATGTTTGAGTTGTTTGGCGTTGAGTTTTAATTGACGGATGATGTTGAATTGCGATAATATATGATACTTTGTGTTGATGTGAGTATAATGATTATGTGACGAAGTTAAAGTGTTAATTTTATACACTAAATGCTAATTTAAAGTATGTAAGCTTTTAATATATGTTGACATACTCTTATTAACTTATATCATTTATAGTTCCAAAATAATTTATATATTTTATCATGCTTTTAATTATATGTTTTGGAGTATCTCATACTTTACTTGTTTCGCCGTTGCCTTTATATTGGTAACGTGCAGGTGATCCACGAGGATGATGAGGATTAGCTCGAGTCTCTTTATTTTGAGTCGCTCTGCTCTGATCGTAGTAACACTCGGGATTTGGGCGACGTTATTATTTTGATTGGATAGTTTATGTATACTATCTTATGATGTGATAACTTTATGTATTGATGATAACATGATGATATGTATATTTTGTGAACATATGCGCTGTGTTGTTAATAGTCATATGTGTATATGATGAATTATGACATGAATCGGTATATCCTACTTTTGATGTTTGTGATGTGCATTATAATGCAAAGTGATGAAAATGCGAATATGTGATTCCTCAATTTTTGTTGGATGGAATTTTGAAACTCTGATTTTATTATTAATTACGAGAGGTATAATTGGGGTGTTACATTAGTGGTATTAGAGCAGGTCGGTCTGTCCGGCCAAGTTGTTGAGTTGGTTGTTGTCTAACAATAAAGTATTGTTATTTGTTGATTCTAATCCTTTTTTTGTTGTTGCTATGAAGGCAATAGCTCAGGCTTTCCAACACCCGCCGAATGCTGACGAGAATGTTGGGTCTCGTAGTTTGGAAACCTTCCAAAGAGAGAATCCCCCTACTTTCCAAGGAAAGTATGATCCTGAAGGTGCTTTAACGTGGTTGAAGGAGATTGAAAGAATCTTTCGTGTGATGGATTGCACTCCCATGTAGAAGATACGTTACGGTACTCATAAGTTAAGTGATGAGGCTGATGACTGGTGGGTTGACACCCGTCAGAGGCTTAAAGTTGCTGGTGAGGAAGTGACGTGGGGAGTTTTCCTAGGGAATTCATGAGGAAGTATTACCCGGAGCATGTTCGGGGAAAGAAGGAGATAGAGTTCCTTGAGCTGAAACAAGGGAATATGTCTATCACTGATTATGCTGCAAAGTTTACCGAGCTGGCTAAGTTCTATCCTCACTATGATGGAGAGAATTCCGAGTTTTCTAAGTGCATTAAATTTGAGAATGGCTTGCGTCCTGAGATTAAGAAAGCGATTGGTTATCAGAAAATCTGTGTCATTGCGGATTTGATTGATAGTTGTAGAATCTTCGAGGAAGATAGTAATGCACACTATAAGATTATGTCTGATAAGAGGAACAAGGGTCAACAGAGCCGTGGGAAACCTTATGATACTCCGGCTGGTAAAGGGAAACAAAAAGTGTTTTAAGGGCGGAGGACTAGTGGGGGAGATGCTCCTGCTAGTATTGTTTGTTACAAGTGTGGGAAACCTGGCCACAAAAGTAATGATTGTCGAAGTAATGTGAGGGCTAAGGAGAATGCGGTGAGATGTTTCCGATGTGGTGAAGTGGGTCACGTGACTCGTGATTGCAAGCATAAGGATGTGGTCTGTTTTTATTGTGGCGAGGGAGGTCACATTAGTTCTCAATGTAAGAAGCCTAAGAAAACTCAAGGAGCGGGGAAGGTGTTTGCTTTGTCGGGTGCTCCGACGACAAACGAAGATGGTCTTGTTCGAGGTACTAGTTTCATTAATAGCATTCCTCTTATTATTATTATTGATACTGGTGCTACTCACTGTTTTATTGCAGCTGATTGTTTAAAGAGATTGGGTCTCACTTTGTCATCTCTAGATAGAGATATGGTGGTTGAAGTTCCGACTAAGGGAATGGTTACTACTTCTTTTGTGTGTGCAAGTTGTCCTTTGTCAATCTTTGATAGAGACTTTGTGGTGGATCTCATTTGTTTACCGCTTGTTGGGTTGGACGTGGTTCTAGGTATGGATTGGTTGAAAGCTAATTATCTCCATATAAATTGTTATGACAACACTGTGAGGTTTTCTTCCTTAGTGGAAGAAGATCAAACTATGTTGATGTCTACGAAACAATTGAATGAGTTCATGAAAGATGAAGCATTGGTTTTCTTGTTGATGGCGACTCTTTTTGTGGAGAGTCAATCTGTGATTGCAAACTTTCTGGTGGTGTGCAACTTTCCCGAAGTATTTCCTGATGAGATTCCTAGTGCACCTCTAGAAAGAGAAGTTGAATTTTCTGTGGATCTTGTCCCTAGTACCAGACCTATCTCTATGGCGCATCTGAGTTAGCAGAATTGAAGAGCCAATTAGAAGATTTGCTCGAGAAGAAGTTTGTTAGACCAAGTGTGTCACCGTGGGGAGCTCCTGTGTTATTGGTGAAGAAGAAAGACGGTAGCATGAGACTTTGTATTGATTATCGTTAGTTGAATAAAGTGACTATCATGAATAGGTATCCACTTCCTAGAATTGATGATTTTATGGACCGATTAGTTGGCGCTCGTATGTTTAGCAAGATTGATTTGAGATCGGGTTATCATCAAATAAGGGTGAAAGAAGAAGATGTTCAAAAAACTGCTTTCAGGACGAGGTGAAGCAACTCGTTTTTCAAAAATAGTTTAAATTTTCAAAACAATGAAATCGCCACCTAATTTTATTTGTTCTAAAAAAAGAACGGGAAAATATAGATAAAACCCACAACATCGGATAAGGCAGTCTACTTGACCAAAAGAATGGATTTAGGAGTCGATTACGCAAGAGGAAGGTATTAGCACCTCTTACGTCCATCGTATTCGATGGGACCCATTTAGTTCTAAAGTGTTTGTTTGTTTATTCTCTAATTTCTAAATTACAATCAAGAAATAAGAAAAGGGGTTTGTTTATTATTATTTTGAGTTTGACATGGTTTCGAAACCGCGTGCCTACGTATTCCCTCGTGCAATGGGAAAGTCAAAACTCCGTAGTTCTTGTTGAAAATTTTTGAATTGGTTGTGTTGATTTTAGAATAAATGTTTTTGATGATCGCACATGAGCGAAAAAGCATTTGAATGGGTTGAATTGATTTTAAGTTGTGGATGACAAGTACCAAAACGTTAGGCTATCATCTAACGATTCGAATACTCGAAATTGGTGAGTGAGCTCGACCAATCATCTCTCATCCAAAATCTCGGGCTATCATCTAATGGTCCAAATACTTTAAATTTAATTAAATCGTCGGGTTATCATCCAACAATTTAATCAAATGCCACAACACTATATTTTTGTTTTAAAACATGGATAGAAGTTTTTAGTTTATTAGGCTACCATCTAACAATCTAAAAACTTCGATATGTTTAAATCGTTAGGCTATCATCTAACAATTGAAACAAATCTCATCCAAATGTTCTTTTATGAAAATTGATTTAGAAAAACAAATTTAATTGATTAATTTGATTTGAAAGTGTTTTAGGGGTTTGATTATGGAAAGAATAATTCAATTAGGAAAACAAGCGAGCCCATACAAAGTAGCTTTATGTATGCTCATAAAAGTGGGACTAGCATGACACTAGTATTCTAAACGACCGAGTGGAACAATCGATCGGATAGTTGTCGCTGTAGAAACGCCCAGGACCAAACTATGAATGTGTGCAAGTGTGCATTGTGTATGTTTACCTGTTCCTTGATGAGGAGCCCAAGAGGATGCTATGTGTTCTAATATGATAAACGCATAATTAAACGGTAATTAGAACACACAAGGAAATAAATCCTAAGTTATTACAATCTATGCGGGAGTGGGGGTACATGTTCATGAATGGGGATATATACAACCAAATCGAATTAGTTTGAATAATTGAATAGCTTTTATGTGGTGCAAGAATTGAGTTCCAAGTAATCTTCAAGATCGGATCAGGCTTGACGCATCAGATGAATACCAAGTGAAGATTCCTACATCACTCAAGATACAAACAAAAACTATGCGGGGAATGTTGCAATGCTCAAGTATGTATTTTATTAGATTGGTTAGAATAGATATGTTTGCATTCAAATTCATTCGAAGGTTGAATTAAATTCCAAATTCGAAATCGTAACACAAGAATAATAATTACAATATGATTTTATTTACAAAATGGACCAAATAAAATATATGAATAAAAGTAGTATAATTGTATTTACAATATTAAATATAAAATAGAAATACTATATAATTATATTTACATTAATAAAAATACATAACTAAATATTATATTGAAGTAGTAGAATAATTATAATAAAAATGTAAATGGAGAAAGATATATATATTCTATGATGAAATGATGTTTGAACTACTCTTGAATGCCTTCACAAGTAACAAACATGTTAGTAGCATAGTGGGATAAAATCGAAATGAGATAAAATGGACTATGTCCATGAATGGATGAATTTACAAATAAGAAACAAGAAAATAGGCTAGTATTCAATGTACATGTTAAAATTCAGCACTACATACATTGTTCCAAGTACATTTAAACTCAAGTATACACAACGGTAAACATGCTTTTCCGATCATAGAGAAAACAAGGATAAAAAATTCAAATTGAAACATGAAAACTCGAATTCAAAGCAAACTCTATGCTCTTAAACATGATTCCGGGCAGCAACTATGCTATCTGAAAAACACTCTAAATATCGATCAAAGACCACATGAATTCAAAGGCAACTTGCATTATTAACCACTTACCAACCTGGGCAGCCGCTACACTAATCCAATGACGCACATATATTCATTTGAAATGCTTAGTTACGAACAATAAACAACAATGGTGTCAATATTCAAATCAAATTGCACAAATATCATAATCAAATGCTTCAATATAGCTAGCAAACTTACACAATTCAGCTCGAATGAAAAACGGTGTCGACATAGGTGGTATTATCTAAGTTGATATGAACTAAAACATGACAGCAACATCATCGGATTTTGTCACAACAAAAACAATGGTATCATCCAAATTTCAACACTGGATCAATAACATCTTAAAGCTAGCTACATTAACAGTATCACAGTATGTCAGACCAATCCAATGTATTATACTATCAAACCAATTTTCGGAGAATTCAACACGACATTATAGTTCAATTCGATTAACTAAAATGGTATCAAACTAGATATCACAACATAACGACCTCTTGCAGACTTAAATTCAGAATAAGTAAATAACAATCATGGTAGCATAATAGTTTAACCATTCTGAACTCAAGAGATTAACACAAGATCTAAAACCAATAGCATACCATATGAACAGTTCTAATTCACCAGATTAACATAAATACAAACTGTTTTTTCCAGAAGTTATCACAGCAAGATAGTTAACTGAAGGTTTCATCCTATCAACAGAACATCACAGAACTCTAATTAAATTCTTACCGATTTGGAGCTGGACAACGAGAATCGATGATCTGGTTGTTTGAGGATTGAGGTATCCTGAAAGTTGATGAGAGGAACTCGACGGATGCTCCGATTTGAAATCAAAAGCAGATGATGAACAGAATAGAGGTAAGTTGCGACATGGTGCCACCGGTGGATAGATGACGGCTGATGGAGGCTGTGAGAAGGCAGTGAGGACGAGAGATACAGGGCAGCGGGACTGTCATGGCAGAATGATTATGTGAGAGACGGAGGATACTACTGGAGGTTACAGTGGCGTGTATGGAGATAATGAAGTAGCGGGAATGGAGGGAGTAGAGGTAGTTAACTATGGTGCAGGTTAAGGGTTTGACAGAAGACAGAGGGGATTTGTGGAAGGAACAGAAGGTGGAGATCGTGGAGGGAGCTTCTAGAGTTAACGATGGGTGGTTTGGAGGTTGTTTGGAAGTAGTGGTTGGAGATAGCGGTGAGGGAAACAGGAAGAAGTATGTAGCAGAAAGGAGAAACGGAGGTGGTACGAAGGAGTAGGGAAGGTGGGTTTATGAAGAGTTAACGGTGGTTGAGAGTGTGAAGAAGGAATGAGTATGACAAGGGAGTGGTATTTGGAGAGGAAGATGGAGTTATGTTGAGGAAGATGATGAGAGAGTTATGTTGGTCTATACAGTGAGACGCGAGGGAGAGACAGAGGGGTTTAAGGTGATGATTATAGTTTGTGTTGATACGGAGGGAATGGAGACGGAAGGGGGACTGGAGCTGTTACAGTGGGGTTGAGAATGGAGGATGGTTTTGTGTTGGGTGAGTTCGATGAAGAAATAGAGGGAACGATGGATGGTTGACGGTGTGAGAGACGGATGGAGTATGTAGCAGCGGTAGAGAAGTAGGGGGTTGGAGATGACGAGAGACAGTGGCTGTGGTTGATGGAAGTTTATGTTACGGTGAGAGTGGATGGATGTTTGGTTGAAACAGGGTGAGACGGCGTGTGAGGAAACGGATTGAGAGAAAGATAATGAGGAATCAATCTACAGCTCCACCTCCTTCCTCTTTACGTTTTTTGTTCCCCCCTATCACTAACATAACACACATATATATACATTAAAGATTAGGTTTAACAATTCTTTGATAATGTCAAAAATGCCCTAATAATAAATTGGGCTATAAAGTCCAATAGAGCAAAATTTATGTTTTTAAAAATATTTTTGTTTTGATTTTTGGAGATAAAAAATTGACACCTAAAATTGTTAAAAATGATATAAATTCAAACACTAAATCATTCGAAAAAATAAAATAAACATATTAAAATAAATTACGGGTATCAAAGATTAAAGAAAAATTATCGAAATATTTAAAATCGAAATAAAATGATAATAAGGAATACCCGATTTTAAAACACTTACAATTAAAAACGAGTCATCAAATTGTATCGAAAAATTAGAGAAAACACATTTTCATGATCTACGCGACACGTAGACTCATAAAGGAGTGAGTTAAAGGCGAAAATTTGAAATATTTTTCCCACTAATTTTCGTACAGTGTCGAATCGTCTTTAACGGTCTGTTTATAAAACCAAAATTTCAATATTATCGACACATAATCAACTTAAAACGATACAATAAATAGGTAAGGAGATAAAAATGAATGAAGTAAAATATCGGGTATTTTATAACTATAAAACAATTCAGATATCGATTTAAACTAACTTTTGGTCAATTTAAATACGACGAAATGATGCATATGCAATGAATGAATGACTGTTTAATGCCAATGACCTAATGGACGCGTATGCAGATGAATGTGAAGCTTAAGCCAGATAAAATCGAGATAGGAGGGAAAATTTTGGGGTGCAACACAAGGTATGGACATTACGAGTATTCGGTGATGCCTTTCGGTGTCACTAATGCACCGGGAGTATTCATGGTGTACATGAATCGTATTTTCCATCCTTACTTGGATCGTTTCGTGGTTGTTTTCATTGATGATATTCTGGTTTATTCCAAATCGGAAGAAGAGCACACAGAACATTTGTGCATTGTGTTAGAAGTTTTGAAAGAGAAGAAACTTTATGCTAAGTTGTCAAAGTGCGAGTTTTGGTTAAGTGAAGTGAGCTTTTTGGGGCATGTCATTTCTGGTGATGGCATTGCGGTTGATCCTTCTAAGGTTGATGCTGTGTTAAGATGGGAAACTCCTAAGTCTGTTACTGAGATTAGAAGTTTCTTAGGTTTGGCTGGTTACTACAGGAGGTTCATTGAAGGTTTTCCTAAGTTGGCATTTCCTTTGACAAAGTTGACTTTTAAAGGAGCTGCTTTTGTGTGGGATGTCAAGTGTGAAGAAAGTTTTGTTGAATTGAAGAAGAGGTTAACAACGCTCCAATCTTGATTCTACCTAATCCTGAAGAACCGTTTATGGTTTATTGTGATGCTTCTAAGATGGGTTTAAGTGGTGTGCTTATGCAAAATTGCAAGGTGGTTGCTTGTGCTTCTAGGCAATTGAAGATTCATGAGAAGAACTATCCTACTCACGATTTGGAACTTGCAGCGGTTGTTTTTGTGCTTAAGATTTGGAGGCATTATCTTTATGGTTCTAGATTTGAAGTATTTAGTGACCATAAAAGCTTGAAGTACTTGTTTGATAAAAAAGAGCTTAATATGAGGCAAAGGCGGTGGCTTGAATTGTTGAAAGATTATGATTTCGGATTGAATTACCATCCTGGTAAAGCGAATGTGGTGGCCGATGCTTTAAGTCGAAAGACTTTGCATATGTCACTTTTGATGATGAAAGAGTTGGAAATGATTGAACAATTTAGAGATATGAGTCTTGTGATAGAAGTGACGCCGAAGAGTGTTATCTTGGGAATGTTAAAGATCAATAATGATTTCCTTGATAGCATTAGAGAAGCTCAAAAGCTTGATGTGAAACTTGTTGATTTGTTGGTTGGTATTGGACAAACTGAAAGTGAAGATTTCATGTTGGATGCTCAGGGTGTTTTGAGGTTCCGAGATAGGATTTGTATTCCCGATGATGTGGATTTAAAGAGAATGATCTTGGAAGAAAGTCATAGAAGCAATTTGAGTATTCATCCCAGAGCGACCAAAATATATCAAGATTTAAGGAAACTATTTTGGTGGTCGGGCATGAAAAGAGAGGTGGCCTAGTTTGTTTATGCTTGTTTGACTTGTCAGAAGTCTAAAGTAGAGTATCAGAAACCTGCAGGGTTGATGCAACCGTTAGAGATCCCAGAATAGAAATGGGATAGCATTTCTATGGATTTCGTAACGGGGTTAACGAATACACCAAGAGGACACGATGCAATTTGGGTGATTGTTGATAGGCTTACGAAGTCGACTCACTTTATTCCTATTAACATCACTTATCCCGTATCGAGGTTGGCGGAGATTTATACGCATGTGATTGTTAGATTACATGGTATTCCTTTGTGTATTGTTTCGGATAGAGATCCAAGGTTCACTTCTGAATTTTGGAAAAGCTTGTAAGAGGCTTTGGGCTCTAAGTTGAGGTTGAGTTCGGCTTATCATCCTCAAACTGATGGTCAGACGGAAAGGACGATTCAATCGTTGGAAGACTTGTTACGAGCATGTATTCTTGAACATGGTGGTTCATGGGATACTTATCTTCCTTTGATTGAGTTTACTTATAACAACAGTTTTCATGCTAGTATTGGAATGGCACCGTTTGAAGCTTTGTATGGTCGGAGGTGTAGAACTCCTTTGTGTTGGCAAGAGTCGGGTGAAAGTGTGGTGCTTGGACCCGAATTGGTTAGAGAGACTACTGAGGCGGTGAAGATGATTAAAGAAAAGATGAGAATTTCTCAAAGTCGACAAAAGAGTTATCATGATAAAAGGAGAAAATACTTGGAATTTCAAGATGGTGATCATGTGTTTTTGAGAGTTACTCCTACAACCGGTGTTGGGCGAGCATTGAAGTCGAAGAAGCTAACTCCTCGCTTTATTGGTCCTTACCAAATTACTAGTAAAGTGGGAAAACTGGCTTATAGGGTGGTGTTACCGCCAAATATTTCAAATTTGCACGATGTATTCCATGTGTCGCAACTTCGGAAGTATGTTCCGGATCCTTCGCATGTGATTGAGATGGATGATATCCAGGTTCGAGAAAATCTTACGGTGGAAATGATGCCTTTAAGGATTGAGGATCGTGAGATAAAGTCTCTTCGTGGCAAAGAGATTTCCTTGGTCAAAGTTGTTTGGATAGGAGCAGTTGGTGAAAGCGCGACGTGGGAGTTAGAAAGTAAGATGCGGGATTCCTATCCCGAGCTTTTCGAGTCAGGTAATTTCGAGGACGAAACTTTTTAGGTGGAGGAGAGTTGTAACGCCCGTTTTATTTAATATTATATTATATTAATATTTTTTGAGTTACCGTTTGATGATTGTTTTGGCGACGAGAATATTTATATTAATCGATATATGTTAATATATTTGGCGACGTTTCATTCGGTCCAATTTTTATTCATTCGGTTCGGTAAAATATTATTCGGACCGATATTTAATTCCCCAAAATTATTTTAATTAATTGAATTAATAATATTATTTGATATTATTAGTGTGTTAATTAATAAGAATAGATAGGGGTGTGAGGATTAATTTTGTAGAATTGGGTTTACACCCTTGGCTAGTAAGAATACACCTTTATAAAACACTTTCCTCATTTTCTTTCCATTATAACACCATAAGCCAAACATAGAAGCTTAGAGAGAAATAGAGGGTTTGGAAGAAGAAGAAGAGCAAGAGCAAGAACAAGGTTTGGGTTTGTTGAATAATCAAGAATCATCCAATCACTTGAGGTAAGGGGTTTGATTCTCCATCTGATATAGTTAGGGATTTGGTTGATATATTTTGGATTTAGGAAAAATTGATAGGTTGATTCATGAGTTTTGGTTGGTTGATTGTTGAAATAACTTAGAAAGGTTGAGGTAGGAGTATGGATTATTGGGTGTTCCATTGCTATCTTGTAGGAACTAGAAGTATAAAAATGAAAACAAGGTAACTGTGAAAAAACCAGAAAAGAAACAAAACTGTCTGATATAGAAACAAACAGGGAAGAAGAATGGAAATAGGAAGAAGAAGCTGGGAGGCGCCCACCTCACCTTGAGGGGCGGTCGTCCCAGCTCCCATGGCGTCCGCCTCATCCCCTAATATGCCTTGGGACGCTCATCCCGTTACCCTGTGGAAGGTGCAATGAAAATTGCGTTTTTCTTTTTTCTGTAGGCAGTGTTTTCTGTTTTCTACAAAATGTGTTTTCTGCATAATTTTCTTCCTAGCTTTAGTTCTCTTAATTTCTCTAATTCCACATACTACTAGTTTGTATTAATAAAATATAATTAGGACATAAGTTAGCCGATTAAATTTGGAACCCGATTATGTTCCGATTTTCCGATTTCGGTAATTTCGGTAATTTCGGCGATGGAGCCAGTTGCTCCGAATTCAACGAAAATTGACTTACTAGCTAAGTTCAATGTGTGGAACGTAGTGGTGAGGTTAGTTTTTCGAAATTAAGAGTTTTTACGAAACGACCCGAAATAGGCCAAATTACGGTTAAATTGAACCGCATTGCGTTTTAGTCGATTTAAGACACGTATGGACAATTCGATTTCGATGTTGACGATTATGATTAATGCTGGTTACTAAGAATGGCTTTCGCGATGATTATTGGTATTTTGAGTATTTTTCCGTATTTGTAATTTGGTGGATTAAATTGATAATGATGCGGTGTGATTAAACATGATGTTTGTGATGGTGTATTTATTAATGAATACTTGATGATATGCGATGCGATGATATGTTTATCTTGATGTGGATAAATATGGCGACATGGACTTTATGTCAATTTTTATGAGCGATGATGATGTGTTGTTGTGTTGTCTTTATTGTCGAGTCACATACATTGCATTGGCGATGAGGGCTTTTATGCCAAGCGACGATGGACTTTATGCCAATTGTTCCTAATTATGGACAAAGCGACGGGTACCACATGCATAACATAGTCGTGTCTCATGGAGTGGGTTATGTTTATGTTTATGTTTGAGTTGTTTGGCGTTGGGTTTTAATTGACGGATGATGTTGAATTGTGATGATATATGATACTTTGTGTTGATGTGAGTATAATGATTATGTGACGAAGTTAAAGTGTTAATTTTATACACTAAATGCTAATTTAAAGTATGTAAGATTTTAATATATGTTGACATACTCTTATTAACTTATATCATTTATAGTTCCAAAACTATTTATATATTTTATCATGCCTTTAATTATATGTTTTGGAGTATCTCACCCTTTACTTGTTTCGCCATTGCCTTTATATTGGTAACGTGCAGGTGATCCACGAGGATGATGAGGATTAGCTCGAGTCTCTTTATTTTGAGTTGCTCTGCTCTGATCGTAGTAACACTCGGGATTTGGTCGACGATATTATTTTGATTGTATGTATACTATCTTATGATGTGATAACTTTATGTATTGATGATAACATGATGATATGTATATTTTGTGAACACATGCGCTGTGCTGTGAATAGTCATATGTGTATATGATGAATTATGATATGAATCGGTATATCCGACTTTTGATGTTTGTGATGTGCATTATAATGCAAAGTGATGAAAATGCGAATATGTGATGCCTCAATTTTTGTTGGATGGAATTTTGAAACTCTGATTTTAATATTAATTACGAGGGGTAGAATTAGGGTGTTACAGGTGAAGAGGTTATGGATTTTTGTAACAGAGAAATGGAGGTTAGTAATGGGAGATGGCAGTGTGGAGAGGAAGGGAGGATGGAAGGATGATGGAGGGTGTTTGTAGATCGTGGAGATGAGTTTTACACTGGGTGAGAGAATGAGACAAGGGAATGTAAGGAAGATGAAGGAAGCTAGGGGATAAGATCAAGAGAAAAATGGAATTTTTCTTATCTTTTCTTAGTACTGCCCAGATCTCGCCTCCTTACCTTATTTTTTTCTTTTTTTGTTCGTGGACAATAACATTATAACATATATATATATATATATATATATATATATAGACACAAACAAAAATTTAGGTTTAAGCAATTCTAAAAAATGCTTAAAATGTCCTTAATGATAAAATTGGCTATTAAGTTCAAAAGGATAAAAAATAAACTATCCGAAAACATTTTTCTTTTGATTTTTGAAGATAAAAATTGGACACTTAAAATTGACAAAAATGATATAAATTCGAACACTAAATTATCTAAAATGTAAAACACTCACGGTTAAAAACGAGGCTTCGAAATGTATCGAAAAATTAGAGAGAGCACATTTTCATGATCTATGCGACACGTAGATTCATAAAGCGATGAGTTAAAGGCAA
Organism: Vicia sativa; assembly: GCA_021764765.1. NCBI lineage: Eukaryota > Viridiplantae > Streptophyta > Magnoliopsida > Fabales > Fabaceae > Vicia > Vicia sativa. The sequence continues at coordinate 253,912,543 of CM038792.1, forward strand.
AACTTGAAATATTTTCCGCTAATTTTACGCGGTGTCGTTGCTTTTAACCGTCTGTTTATAAAACTGAAATATCTATATTATCTACATATAAATAACTTAACACGATGCAAGAAGCATGTAATGAGAAAAAAATGAATGACGTGGAATATCAGGTATTTTACAACTATAAAATGATACAAATATCGATTTAGATTGACTTTTGGTCAACTTAAATACAACTAATAATGTAGATGTGATGTGTAAATGATTGCTTAATGTCAATGGCCTAATGGAAGCATATGCAGGTGAATGTGAAGTCTAAACCAAATAAAATCGAGATAGGAGGGCAAATTTGCAACATTCAGGGTATAAGACGATTAAATACTTAATGAACCTGAAAATTTGCGTTCCGAAGAACAGGTATAAATATTTATGCTTTTTTGTTTTAATTTGGAAGCCTCCACTAACAAGGTTTGGCGAATAATGGTAAGATATTCCCAAATGAATTCCTCGAAGGGGACACAAAACTTTATCTTTTAGAACAAGTTATGTTGCCAATCTGTAAAGGCGAATGGAGGACGAAATGATACTTAACCAAGCGTACTTGTAAAAGGTGAATATGCACTCTGCTGAGGAGTAACATTTCTCGTGCACAAGGCATAGGAAAGACACAGTGAAGATTTACAATTGGACTAATCAACAGTAAGGTTACTGGGTGACGACCAGGTTTTGAAAAATAATTGTTGGTAAAAAGGCTCGGCTTCAGTATGGATACTGGATTACAAGCCGATTAGGTGACTGGGATGATAAACATTTTAGGTTATAAACATCGGTAGGGCTACCGGGAGATAAGTATTTGGAAAGAAATTATGGTAAAGTTACCAACATCAGTAAGGTTACCGGAATGCTTCAATCAGGTGATTGGAATAAATGATATCAAAGTGGCTGACGTCGGTAAGGTTACCGGGTATCATAATCAGGTGATTGGAAAAGAAAGCCAAAGTGAGGTCATTATCATCGGTGGGGTCACCAGAAAACCAACAGGGTAGTAAGGTCAATAACGTCGATAAGGTTATCTGAAGACATCAATCAGGTGATTGGAAAAATAAAATTAGCAAAGTTGCTACATCGGTAGAGTTACCAGGAGACATTGTAACGCCCCGTTTTAATTAATATTATATTATATGAATACTTTTGAGTTACCGTTTGACGATTGTTTTGGCGACGAAAATATTTATATTAATCGATATATCTATTAATATATTTGGCGATGTTTCGTTCGGTCCGATTTTCATTCGGTTCGGTTCGGTAAAATATTATTCGGACCGATATTTAATTCCCCGGAATTATTTTAACTTAATTGAATTAATAATATTATTAGATATTATTAGTGTGTTAATTAATAAGACTAGATAGAGGTGTGAGGAGTAATTTGGTAGAATTGGGTTTGCACCCTTAAGCTTGCTAGTAGAAAACAACATTATAAACCATTTTTCCTCCTTTCTTTCCATTTGTCAACACAAGCCAAACATAGAAGCTTAGAAACAAAGAGGGTTTTGGAAGAAGAAGAAGAAGAAGAAGAGCATGAGCAAGCTTGAGGATTGGGTTTTGTAGAATCATCAAGAATCATCCAATCTCTTGAGGTAAGGGGTTTGATTTCTCCATCTCATATAGTTAGGGTTTTAGTTTATATATTTTGGATTTAGGGAAAAATTGATAGGTTGATTCATGGGTTTTGGTTGGTTGATTGTTGAAATAAATTAGGAAAGTTGAGTTAGGAGTATTGATCTAGGTTCTCTATTACCATGGCTAATAGTAATGAGTTGCTAGAAGAAGAAAATGAAAACTGTGAAAAAACTAAACCAGAAAACGCTGTCTGTATTAAATTTGGAACGAGGAAGATGAAGGAAGGAGGTGCACCAAGGGGAGGCTCCCACCCCACAAGGGGAGGCGACCGTGCCCAACCCCAAGGCGACCGCCCCCTAGCCCCTCACCTCCTGGGGCGTGTGTCCCTTGTAGCATGGAAGAAGGAGCAATTTTGTGGTTCTGTTTTTACATTATTATTTTTTTTTCTGCAGAATTTGTGTTTTCCGCATAATCTTACTTTCCATCTTCTGTTTCCTTTAAATCCTCTAAATCCATAAAATACTATTTAATATTAATAAAATATAACTAGGACATAAGTTAGCCGATTAAATTTGGAACCCGATTATGTTCTGATTTTCTGATTTCGGTAATTTCAGCGACGGAGCAAGTTGCTCCGAATTCAACAAAAATTGACGTGCTAGCTAAGTTTGACGTGTAGAACGCAGTGGTTAGGTTAGTTTTTCGAAATTATGAGTTTTTACGAAACGATCGGAAATAGGCCAAATTACGGTTAAATTGAATCGAATTGCGTTTTAGTCGATTTAAGACACGTATGGACAATCCGATTGCGATGTTGACGATTATGATTAATGTAGGTTATTAGGAATAGCTTTCGCGACGATTATTGGTGTTTGATTATTTTTCCGTATTTGGAATTTGGTGAATTAATTGATGATGATGTGGTGTAATTAAACATGATGTTTGCGACGGTGTATTTATTAATGAATACTTGATGATATGCGATGCGATGATATGTTTATCTTGATGTGGATAAATATGGCGACGTGGAATTTATGTCAATTTTGATGAGCGATGATGATGTTTTTGTTGTGTTGTTTTTATTGTCGAGTCACATACATTGCATTGGCGACGAGGGATTTTATGCCACGCGACGAGGGCTTTTATGCCAAGCGACGATGGACTTTATGCCAAATGTTCCTAATTATGGACAAAGCGACGGGTACCACATGTATAACATAGTCGTGTCTCATGGAGTCGGTTATGTTTATAATTGAGTTGTTTGGCGTTGGGTTTTAATTGATGGATTATGTGAAATTGCGATGATATATGGTGTTTTGTTTGGTGATGATCTTTATGATGAACATGAAATGAATATGACGTGATAATTTCAGGATAACTATGCGATGAATATAAATGATGAGTTTTGAGATGATTTGACCTTAATGAAATGCTTAATGGAAATATGATGTGATGATGTTTGTGACGATGGGCTTTTATGCCAAAAGCGACGACAGGCTTTAGCCAATTTGTGATGATTTTGGTTATGTTGCTTATGTTATTAGCATTGTTTGATGTTGTTGTTTATGATTGTCGTGTTGATTAATGACGTATTGACTTGTGATGATTTCGTGGTGATGAAAGTTTATGTGTTGTTGTGATGATTTATGTCGATGAGGTTATGGCGATAAAGTGTTGATTATACACATTAGAAAGACGATCAAAGTGAGTTAGATTTGGATATGCGTGGGAATGCACTTATTAACCTATGTCTTTTATGATTCCAAAACTATATATATATATATATATATATATATATATATGTGTTATCATGCCTTTAATTATATGTTTTGGAGTATCTCACCCTTTACTTGTTTCGTTTACCTTTATCTTTAACGTGCGAGGTTATGAGCGGGATTTATGTTGTCTTTTGATGTTCTTTTGATCTTATTTCTTTGATGCTTTGATGATTTAAAGATTTATACTTTAAGCAAACATTTAAAGTAATTTGGTTTTGAAGGTGTGGCCTCTCGGTATTGAATTTATGAAATTTTAAATTACTCTGATTTTTGCATATAAAACCTTGGGTAATATTGGGGTGTTACATTAGTGGTATCAGAGCAGGTGGGTCTGTCGGTCAGGTTATTAGTGTGTTTAACCCTTTTGTATGCGATATGTGTGTGAAGCGCGGGTGCCTTGTTTCTATTTGTTTGTCTGCAGAGATGAGTGTGAAACAAGTGGGGCAGAAGTTTTACTTCTTGGTGGCGCTTGTAGCTTAAGATGGAGCCTCAAGCAGTGTTACGCTTTGGTAACTTGAAGTGTATGTTGAAGACGCTGTTGTAGTTTGGTAAAGATGGTTTATGTCACCATCATGATTGTCGACTATCTATTGACAAATTGAGGAACTGGTCACCCTTAATCTCTTGTTGATAGTAGTCGGGATTTGTGTTGGTTGGGATGGACTTGTCTTGCCAAGCTTAATAGTGTACGAAGCAGATGAGTTAGCACAAGGTGGTGCATGGTTACTTGAGTTATGGGCAAATTTGGATTTTGGTGAGAAACAAGATTTTGGCAAGCGAACTTCTTGTTGTGATTCTTCTGAAGCATATTGTAAAGAGGTGAGTGAATTACCGCCGTAGTGCGAAGTGAAGTTTTGATGGATTTAGTTTTTGGAGCTAGTTGTGATTCGAAGTATCCTTAAGGGATGTTGTTTCTGAGTTAGAGGTGAAGATTTAACTTGAGGATTTGTTTGAGCAGAGTTTGTTTATTCGAGCAGGTCACCGTGGAGTGCATCAGTTGTGTTGTCCGAGAAGAACAAAGGTTTCCCGAGTTGGTGTGTCGTTTGTAGTCAAGGAACGAAGTGGATATTGAGGACAAGTGTCTACTTCCGAGGATTGATATTTGGATGAATCAGTCATTTGGATTTTATGTGTTTAGTGAGATCGATGTGAAGTCTGGATGTCTACGGGTTAGTGTGAGAGATGAAGATGTTTAGACAATGCTTTTCAAGATAGTTTATGGTCCTGGCAAGTATTTGTTGATGTCATTAGTGCGACTAATGCGTCAGGTATGATTTTGGAATGTTCAGACAGTACTCTCATGAGTAGCTGTAAGAGTTATTTCGTGTTCATGGATATTATTTGGTTCACATCAAGTTAAGGAAATTGTAGCAAGCATCCGAGCTTTGCGTTATCAGTAGTGAAGTTAGACCAGTGCATGTCGAGTATTCTAATGAAAGAGTTTTGAACTGTTGGACGTGAGTGCCTTAAGTAAGCGATTTAGACGGTGATATTTTGGACAGTTCCGCGAAGATTTATTTTGTATCTTGTAGAAGACTTCACGGGGTTATTTCAGAGCTTAGAAGTTCCTTGTTTTGGATGGTTAGGTTTGTGAGTTTGATGGAAGATCTTTTTATAAGTTGATATTGATCGTGGGTACTTTGACTTGAGATGGTTTAGTCGCTACTTGGACTTCGCAATGGGAAGCGAATTTGTTTGAGCCAATGAAATGCTTAGCGAATGCTTTGATTTTGGTCTTTGTTGCACCCCAAAATTTGCCCTCTTCATTTTATTAATAAATAATTGGCTTACACTTGATCAATAGGTGCATTGCATACATATCATTCATGCATTAACCATGGGTTCGAGATTTTCTAAATCGTATGAACCTGTACAATTCTGAAGAAGAGGTTTGGTTCTAGAAGCTGAATATATGAGGTTCTATTATTTCAAGCGTCTTCTCAATATATAAGATGTGTGTATCTAGAAGCTTCTGATTATCTCTCAAGAATCATAGTTTTGGAGTTCTGATTGCCTATCAGGTGGATATTGATTACAGTTTCAAGCTATAGTGTGTTGTGGTCAAATATTTGAGCCTAAACTGATTCTATGGTCTTCTATAAGTGGTGAAGTATTTGTATACGGCTTATCGATCCGCGCGATTCATCAGAAAATCAAGAACGGACGGATAAAATGATATTTGAGTGCGTGTATCAAAAGGTCAACAAAAGTCAAAGTTTGACCGAGTGGAATTTCTGGTCAAAATTATGATCAAAAGTCAAGATTTGAGAAAATATGATCATTTGTTGAGAAAGATCGGAAGAATCGGGTGAAAACAAGGTTTCTTGCAATTTACGTAACTTTAGACTTAGAAAGTTTTTCTAAGTTTTAAGTACTTTGTGTTCACAGAGCCATGTTGTCGACTCTCTATCTCACTCATCTGTGGTCGAAATTTCACGAATGAGAAGTCATTGGAAAGAGCGTATTTCGTACTCCTAATTTGTCCTTGTAAAGATTTTTCCAGAAATTCCCGGATTTCGAGTTATGAGGCTCCGAAGTTTAATGTTCACAACTTTTGAAATTTACACTTAGTGAAATTTTAAGTGTTTTTCAATGTGTTCAAGTGCTCAGCTTCGGAGGTACTTTACACCTGTTTCGAGGTGTCGATTCGAGTTGATTTCAAAATCAAAGTTATTCATTTCGTGGCAATTTATAACTTTGCTGAAGGAATTGAATTAATTCGAAACTCGGATAAAAAGTTACAAGGCTCGGAAGTTACGAATTCATTATGTTACAAATTCAACACTTAGAAATATTGTGAAGTGTTTGTTCCTATGCTCAAAGCGGTTTAGTTCGATTTTCATATGGTTCGTGGCTCCGAATTAAAAAATGTTCAACTGCAAAGTTGTACATCTCACGACACCCAAAGTTTAATATGCAAAATCAGAGTAATTTAAAATTTCATCAATTAAATACTGAGGCATCACACCATCAAAATCAAATCACTTTAAACAGTTTGCGTTAAAGTATAAATCTCAGATACATAGCATCGCCGAAAAACATAAATTGATTCAAAACCTCAAAACATCTTCATCAGTAAACTTCCTTAATAAATCGTATTTTCATAAAGTATGATTCTTATTTACAAAGGAAAAACAACAAAAGAACAACAACAAGACAACATAAATATTCCCCCCGAGTGCTACGTATCAGAGCGACACCGACTCGACTAACAGCAGCTATAAACTCCGTCTTCATAACCTGCACGTTACCAATATATAGGTAATGGCGAAACAAGTAAAGGGTGAGATACTCCAAAACATATAATTAAAGGCATGATACAATATATATATATATATATAGTTTTGGAATCATAAAGGATATAGATGAATAAGTGTAATTCCAACACAAAATCAAAACTCACTTACTTTACTCGTCATCCTACTGTGTATAATCTACACTATATCACCATAACCTCATCGGCATAAAACATCGCAACAACACATAACCCTCCGTCACCACGAAATCGTCACGAGCTAATACATCACTAATTAACACGGTAGTCTCAAACAACAACATCAACCAACAACATTAAATAATGCTAGTAATATAAGCAACATAAACAAATCATCACAATTTGGCTAAAGCCCATTTTCACTTTTGGCATAAAGCCCATCTTCACTTTTGGCATAAAGCCCATCTTCGCTTTTGGCATAAAGCCCATCATCACAACATCATCACATCATATATCATCGCAATTCAATATCATCCATCAATCAACAAAAACCCAACACCAACCAACTCAAACATAAACATAACCGACTCCATGAGACACGACTATGTTATGCATGTGGTACCCATCGCTTTGTCCGTAATTAGGGACACTTGGCATAAAGCCGATCTTCGCTCGGCATAAAAGCCATCATCGCTTGGCATAAAAGCCTCTTCGCTTGGCATAAAAGCCCTCTTCGCTTATGGAATGTATGTGACTCGACAATAAACAACACAACACAAAACATCATCATCGCTCATCACAATTGGCATAAAGCCCACATCAAGATAAATATATCATCGCATCATATTTGCATTATGCAAAACATCACTAATAATTCATAATCATCAAAATCATGCATTCACAAATCGGAAGCATTTATTAACAACATCAATATAATCATCACATCATCATGTACAAAGACACATATTATTTCATCGCAAATCATTGAGTATTCATTAATTAATACGTCGTCATAAACATTAAGTTCAATCACCCTATATCATAACCAATTCGCTCACTAAATTCCAAAAACGGAAAAATGGTCAAACCCCTATAATCGTCGCGAAAGCCATTCCTAATAACCGGCATTAATCATAAACGTCAGCGTCGCAACAGTTGTCCATACGTCCTAAACCCACTACAACGAAATCGATTCAATTGAACCGTAATTAAGTCTATTTCGGTCATCTCGCAAAACTTCGCAATTTCTAGAAACAAACCTCATCACTCGTTCCACCGTCAAACTTAGCTAGCACATCAATTTTCATTGAATTCGACAACTTGCTCGTCGTGGATTTTATCAAAATCGGAAAATCGAACACAATCGGGTCCCAAAGGAAGCGAAAAATCGAATTTTGGAGGCTACGGAGCATCAACATGGCGCTGTGTGCATCAACACGGCCCGTGTTGAAAAGCCACGAGCAGCGCAAAATGCCCAACAGAGAATCAACACGGTAGCGGGTGTGCATCAACACGGCCCGTGTTGATTGGCTCCGATATCAAAATTCATGCATAAGAGGAAACACGGTGTGTTAATCAACACGGCCCGTGTTGATGGACTGCGTGAAAACTTCATCTTTTTCATTCCCAAACGAGATTCCTAACTGTTTGATTCGTTCTAATGATCATCCAAACCCATTACCCATACTGCTATTCCAACTCTTCTAATCTATTTCATTCAACAACCAACCAACCAACCCTATAATCTCATTATCAATTTCACCCCTAAATCCAAAATATAAATATCAAAACCTAACAATATGAGATGGAGAATCAAACCCCTTACCTCTAGTTTGGATGATCCATGGTGATGCTACAAAGCTCAACCTCAAGCTTCCTCTCTTGCTCTCTTGCTCTTCTTCTCTCCTTCTTCTTCTTCTTCTTCTTTCCAAAACCCTCTCTTCTTCTCTCTAAGGCCAAGTTTGGCTTGTTTTCAAAAATGGGAAGAAAAGGAAAGGAAAATGGTTTTTATAACTTGTTTCTTACTAGCTTCCAAGTTCCATGTTTGGTTTTGGTATAATGAATGGAAGTAAAAGGGAAAGAAAATGGTTTATAAAAGGTATTTCTACTAGTAAGCCAAGGGTGAAAACCCAATCCTCAACAATTGCTCCCACACAACACTAATTAAATCATTAATTCAAGTCATTCAAATAATTAAGGAATTAAATATCGGACCGAATAAAACATCGCGGATATATTATCGAGATATATTGATTAATATGAATATTCCCATGAGACAAATATTGATCAGTAATTCAAAAATATTAATATAATATAATATTAATTAAAAACGGGCGTTACAACTCTCCCCCACTTATTAACTTTTCGTCCTCGAAATTTCGACCAAAACGAACCATTCGGGACATGCCTACGCATTCGTCCACTCAATCCTCGCGTCAATTAAACAACATATACAATACACCTATCACAAGGGCATCTCCCTAACCAAAACGTCCAAACACGAACAACCATGTCGAGATGCAAAGCCCATACAATGCACTCGAAAACCAACTAACAACTCAACAACCAAACAATCCACAGCCACACCGGTTCACTCAAGAACTAATCAAACAAGATCGCTACTATCCTAACGTCTCAACCATGGTATTAGTCACACACTCGAACCGACACCTCGGAAACGAGTCACCAAAGATGGAAACATAAAGTCCTACGACACAACACCGACATCATCTCTAAAATGAAAAGAACAAAATGGTTGTACAAACCAAAACTCAAACAATCAAAAAAAGATAGAACCACGCGTGCTACTCAACCACGAAAAAGATGCCTTCACTCACACATAAGCATGAATCCAAGAATTACACTTGCAGTTACCGCTCTCATTCTAGAAGTCACAAGGTCACATCATCCTTGTAGAACACCAACGCACAACCCTTGAACAAAACAAGTTACTCAAACATAATCAAACGAGAAACACCACTCATCCTAGGGCTTAAACAGACGACTTGCGACCATAACTCACTAGCCCAATTCTAACAACCCCGTTAATCGATTCAATGCTTGATATCTAAACCATGCTGCGTCACTTTTATGCATAAGATGCCAACCATAAAACAACTTGGTCAATCCTCAACTTCACAATTACTCAGAATGGTTACGTTCAAAGCGTACACCCATCAAGACACCTCGCAACATCAGCTTCGTCAACTCGAAGAATCACTCTTTCATTCTCGATTGATCAACGTCCATTGGTCCTCAAAATACACGACATAGTTTGACCTTTTCAAGTTCTGTCCAAATGTTCACTTGTGAAACTTCGACGTATGCACTTGACTTCAACGAAGTCGTCCCTTATAAAAATTCAATTCCCAAAGTATATATAAGTAATCACTATCCTCGCACCGTCGCAACGATCAATACACAGGTTTCTTATTCGAAACACCTTCTTAATTCTCAATCCTTCGAAGTGGTAACTTAGACCAAAACACTCTCTCAAGAACTCAACCCATCAACGTCGTCTCATACTCCTGAAATTACAAAACGGGTTGGACTTAGAACCATAACACCAATTTCTAGGGAACTCAACAAGAACACCGTCGCGACCGACTTTAGTCACAATAGAGTACCTTCCTTTATAAAACATCAATCATCTTAAAGTACATGTGGTTACCAAACCACCACCAAATTCTCACCGTCAAGACTTATCTTAGTCGCAATCTAATAATCCACTACGACTATTAGTATCCGACGAAATCCATATCTTAGTAGTGAACAAATCCTTAATAACCTTCTGAGCTTAAACTCAACAAGCGTCTCAAAACAAACATGCAACATTATTCAAAATAATAAATCCCAAATCAGATATTCTTGGGTTATCCTCAATATCAACTTACTAAACTCATCACCAGACGAAGTCTCTTTATAGATCGTACCCAACTTGAATTGTCTTCAACAATTCTAATCTACTCGTCGTTAACATCTGCACACATAAGGTCCCAATGAACACAAAATAAATCTTGTGGTCCAAAATATCCTTTGTCTAAGTTTCTTACTTAAGGCACTCTCGTCCAACAGTTCAAAATTCTACCTTTAGATTACTCGACATACACCGGTCTAACTTCACTACCAACAATGCAAAGCTTGGATGCTTGCTACAATTCCTTAACATTATGTGAACTAAATAATATCCATAAACACGAAATAACTCTTACAGCTACTCATGAGAGTATTGTCTGAACATCCCAAAATCATACCAGACGCATCAGTCACACTAATGACATCACCAAACACTCGCCAGAACCATACACTATCTTGTAAAGCATTGTCTAAACATCTTCACCCATCACACTAACCCGTAGGCAGCGGACTTCATCGATCTCACTAAACACATAAACTCTAAATGGTGGTTCATCCAAATATTAATCCTCGAAAGTAGATACTCAACATCAGCGTTCACGTCATTCCCTGACTACCAACGACACACCAACTCGGGTAACCTTTTCTCTTTTCGAACAACCCAGCGGTAGCACTCCACGGTGACCTCTCGAATAACCAAACTCGCTCAAACCAATCCTCAAGTTGACTCTTCAACTCTAACTTAAAAACAAAGGATCCTTGAGGATAGTTGAAAACTAGTTCCAATCAATCCATCAAAACTTCACCGGTAGTTCACTCACATCTTCACAAAGGTTTCGGAAGAATCACAACAAGAAGCTCGCTTGCCCAAAATCTTGTTCCTCACCAAAATCCAAATTTGCTCATAACTCAAGTAACCATGCACCACCTTGTGCCACATACGCTTCATACACTATTGAGTTGGCAAGACAAGTTCATCCCACCAACACAATTCCGACTACTATCAACAAGAGATTAAGGATGATCAGTCCCTCAATTTGTCAATAGGCGATCGACAATCATGATGGTGACATAAACCATCTCTACCAAACTACAACAGTGTCTTCAAACTTACACTATAAGTTACCAAAGCCTAACACTGCTTGAGGCTCCAACCTAAGCCACAAGCACCACCAAGAAGTAAAACTTCTCCCCCACTTGTTTCAAACTCGTCTCTGCAGACAAACAATTTGAAACAAGCAAGTACCGACAGTGTTTCACACACATGTCGCATACAAAAGGGTTAAACGCACTAATGACTTGGTCGACAGACCGACGTGCTCTGATACCACTAATGTAACACCCGAATATTACCCAAAGTTTAATATGCAAAATCAGAGTAATTTAAAATTTCATCAATTAAATACTGAGGCGTCACACCATCAAAATCAAATCACTTTAAACAGTTTGCTTTAAAGTATAAATCTCGGATACATAGCATCGCCGGAAAACATAAATTGATTCAAAACCTCAAAACATCTTCATCAGTAAACTTCCTTAATAAATCATATTTTCATAAAGTATGATTCTTATTTAAAAAGGAAAAACAACAAAAGAACAACAACAAGACAACATAAATATTCCCCAGTCTGCGTGTCGAGCGACACACTCGACTAACGCATTTATAAACTCCATCTTCATAACACCGCGTTACCAATATATAGGTAGCGTGAAACAAATAAAGGGTGAGATACTCCAAAACATATAATTAAAGGCATGATACAATATATATATAGTTTTGGAATCATAAAGGATATAGATGAGTAAGTGTAATTCCAACACAAAATCAAAACTCACTTACTTTACTCGTCATCCTACTGTGTATAATCTACACTATATCACCATAACCTCATCGGCATAAAACGTCGCAACAACACATAACCCTCCGTCACCACGAAATCATCACGAGCTAATACATCACTAATTAACACGGTAGTCTCAAACAACAACATCAACCAACAACATTAAATAATGCTAGTAATATAAGCAACATAAACAAATCATCACAATTTGGCTAAAGCCCATCTTCGCTTTTGGCAAAAAGCCCATCTTCGCTTTTGGCAAAAAGCCCATCTTCGCTTTTGGCATAAAGCCCATCATCACAACATCATCACATCATATATCATCGCAATTCAATATCATCCATCAATCAACAAAACCGCCAAACAACTCAAACATAAACATAACCGACTCCATGAGACACGACTATGTTATGCATGTGGTACCCATCGCTTTGTCCGTAATTAGGGACACTTGGCATAAAGCCGATCTTCACTCGGCATAAAAGCCATCATCGCTTGGCATAAAAGCCTCTTAAGCGCATAAAGCCCTCTTCGCTTATGCAATGTATGTGACTCGACAATAAACAACACAACACAAAACATCATCGTCGCTCATCACAATTGGCATAAAGCCCACATCAAGATAAATATATCATCGCATCATATTTGCATTATGCAAAACATCACTAATAATTCATCATCATCAAAATCATGCATTCACAAATCGGAAGCATTTATTAACAACATCAATATAATCATCACATCATCATGTACAAAGACACATATTATTTCATCGCAAATCATTGAGTATTCATTAATTAATACGTCGTAAACATTAAGTTCAATCACTATATCATAACCAATTAGCTCACTAAATTCCAAAAGCGGAAAAATGGTCAAACCCCATAATCGTCGCGGAAGCCATTAGAATAAGGCATTAATCATTAGCGTCAGCGTCGCAACGGATTGTCCATACGGCGTCCTAAACCCACTACAAGAAATCCGATTCAATTGAACCGTAATTAAGTCCATTTCGGTCATCTCAAAACTCACAATTTCTAGAAACAAACCTCATCACTCGTTCCACCGTCAAACTTAGCTAGCACATCAATTTTCATTGAAGTCGGACAACTTGCTCCATCGTCGATTTTAAATTGGAAAATCGGAACAATCGGGTCCCAAAGGAAGCGAAAAAATTGGAATATTGGAGGCTACGGGAGCATCAACACGGGCGCCGTGTGCATCAACACGACCCGTGTTGAAAAGAGCAGGCAAAAATGCCCAAAATAGAGAATCAACACGGGCGCCCGTGTGCATCAACACGGCCCGTGTTGATTGGCTCTGATATCAAATTTCATGCATAAGAGGAAACACGGCGTGTTAATCAACCGGCCCGTGTTGATGGACTGCGTGAAAACTTCATCTTTTCATTCCCAAAGCGAGATTCCTAGCGGTTCGATTCGTTCTAATGATCATCCAAACCCATTACCCATACTCCTATTCCAACTCTTCTAATCTATTTCATTCTACAACCAACCAACCAACCCTATAATCTCATTATCAATTTCACCCCCAAATCCAAAATATAAATATCAAAACCTAACAATATGAGATGGAGAATCAAACCCCTTACCTCTAGTTTGGATGATCCATGGTGATGCTACAAAAGCTCAACCTCAAGCTTCCTCTCCTGCTCTCTTGCTCTTCTTCTCTCCTTCTTCTTCTTCTTCTTCTTTCCAAAACCCTCTCTTCTTCTCTCTAAGGCCAAGTTTGGCTTGTTTTAAAAAATGGGAAGAAAAGGAAAGGAAAATGGTTTTTATAACTTGTTTCTTACTAGCTTCCAAGTTCCTTGTTTGGTTTTGGTATAATGAATGGAAGTAAAAGGGAAAGAAAATGGTTTATAAAAGGTATTTCTACTAGTAAGCCAAGGGTGAAAACCCAATCCTCAATAATTGCTCCCCACACCCCTAACTTACTAATTAAATCATCAATCAACTCATTCAAATAATTTCGGGGAATTAAATATCGGACCCGAATAAAACGTCGCCAGATATATTATCAGATATATTGATTAATATGAATATTCCCGTCGCAAGACAAATATTGATCAGTAATTCAAAAATATTAATATAATATAATATTAATTAAAAACGGGTGTTACAAAATTTATTCGGGACTCGGATCGAAAGTTACAAAGCCTGGAAAATAAGGATTCATCATGTTTGCAATATTCGAATAGTCGTTGTGCACATGTTCAGGGCTGTTTTATCATCAATTCGGTCGCCGCACGGAAAAAATCCAAACACGAAAGTTGGAGCTTTTCATTTCCCCTACAATTTTCGTTCACAAACTTTTTCGTTTCTGACGTCGGAGCGGAAGATACGGAGCGCCGTAGTTTGCAGTTTGAAGCTGCCAAAACGCAAGACAATATATGCATTTTTGCCATGGCTACGAGAAGTTTTCATCAAACAGTTGGTGTGTGTATGTTCGGGGCTGTTTTTATAATTGATTCGGTCGCCGCACAGAGAAACTCCAAACATGAAAGTTGGAGTTTGCCATGCCCTCTACAAGTTTCGTTTAGAAACTTTTTTGTTTTGGACGTCGGAGCGAAAGATATGGAGCACCGTAGGTGACAGTTTGAAATTTCCAAATGCAAGATGACACACATTTTTTGCCATGCATACGGAAGCATTTTATCGAACAGTTTTTGTGCACATGTTTGAGGCTGTTTTCTTGTCGATTTGATTGCTGCGGAAAAACTCCGAACATGAAAGTTGGAGTTTGTCATGTACTCAACAAGTTCTGTTTAGAAACTTTTTCGTTTCGGACATTGGAGCGGAAAATACGAAGCACCGTAATTGGCAGCTTGAAGTTGGAAAATTGCTAGATGTCATGCTTGGAACTTGCCCAGCCAGGTCTGGACTTTTGTCAAACACTCGTGTGGCAAAATTCAAACACTTTTTATTCGGTGATTAAAGCTCCGTTTGGATTTTTGTCGAACTATAAAGTTGTTATATCACATGTGCTCTTTCAGATGGGGTCAAGCTTGCGTCGTTTGGTCGAGTACCGTAAAAATTACAGATCCGTAAAGTGGCATACACGGATTAATTTAAGAATATGACATTTAAAGAATTTCTCAAATATCCAAGTCAGTTTTTGACGACATGACTTCAAAGCTAAATACGGCGAGCTTACGATCGATTTCTCATCGGACATTCAACATCAACATTGTTCTATCAGATGTGCTCTTTGAATCGACACTCTCATTATAGCGATTGAACTACTACACACCAAGATAGTAGCATACAAAGTAGCGGGCATGGCTATTTTTTTGTTTAGAAAAAAGTGTTGGCAGTAGAGGTATGCATAACAGTAATAAACAAACTAACAGAATCCAATTTGTTTCTTCACACATTAACAACAATCTTTCACCATCAGTAACAATATAAGCAAACCATCTTTCTTCTTCCATTTTTTTTTGCTCACACCATTCTATTACAAAAAAATTTCACTTACTCTCTTGTTGGCTTCATCACAAACAGCAATAACAACTATTTTCTTTTTTCTTCTTTTCACTCATAACAAAATAACAAAAAAAATTCTCCACTCCCTCTTTCTCTCCATCATCACCAACAATCTTTCACCATCACCATAACAACCATACCTTTCACCACCATTTTTTTCCATTTTTTTTTTCAAAATCACTAATTCTAAACTACCATTCAACTAACAATCTCTAAAAAAACTAGCAGAGCATTCTGTTGAAAACCACACTCTCTCTTCGATCCATTCTTTTTCCTATCATCATGAAAGCAGTTCTGACAAGCGTAACAAACCCTCGCCGTGACCATTCAACGCCATAGCAAACTCGAATTCACCTCCAATTTTCTTTCCCTAATTTTTTTCGCCATTCAACCATTTTTTTTCTCATCAATATGACAAAAAAGAACCAAATTCGCTCATCTTTCTCAACAAACTCACAGAAACAGAATCGCTCATCACCTCTCTCTAACAAACTCTCTTTCATCTCTAATCTTTCTCTCTTACTTTCAACTCTCACTTTCACCTTTCTTCCTCACTCTCACTCCCTCTCTTCTTTCTCAGTGTCACATTTTCTCTCTTCACTCTCGCCCTCCACTGGCCATTCCTCCACACTGCCATTCCCTCTCTTCTTTCTTCCCATAAGGACCTCTCTTTCTCTCCAACAAAGGAACCACACCATCACTCTCTAATAAAACTTTTCTTCTAGCGTATACGGTGAGCCGACTTTGTAGGTTTTGTATACAAATGTGCGGATAGCGAGGTCGTCACCGACTTTTCTTTTATCCAATTAAGGGAAGGTGAAAAGAACAGGAAAAGACTTTCGTGCGATTCTTAGTAAGGGAGAAGGTTATGAAAAGGGAAGGTATTAGCACCCCTTTCCATCCGTAGTTATCTACGGGCTCTTAGTTGCTCTTAGATCACTTTAAAATTGTGTTTTCTGTGTGTTTGACAAAAATGTTTTGAAAAGGCATTTCGCTTTGACTTTGTAATGATTTATGTAGGAATGTATACAAAGTGTTCGGAAATGTTTCGTTTTGAAAAGAGTTTGAACTTTGATAGAAAGTGTGAGGTGTGAAAAGTATTTGATTTGAGCAAGCAACTAAAAGTCTTATTACCTACTCAGAATGGTCGTTTTCGTGTTATTTTGCGTTCCTTTAGAATAGCGCTATCCATACCATTAGTTGGTAGGTAACTCTATTCGTTGGATGTAAGCGGGACATTCGAAGGGACATCGGATGGTCATAGAAAGCAACTTGTAGGAAGTATCCTAGCACATTCGAAGGGACTATCATCATTTTTCGTAGGGAACAATCGAGGGTCAAGATCATGTATTCGGAGGCGACATCGTGGGTCTATGATCTTTGTATCGAAGGGACTATGACGGTTTGTTTTGAAGGCAACGGTGCCAGAATACCTCTACGTTCGAGGGACATGACCATATTTGAATTCGTAAAGGCAACGGGAGAGAATTACCCAAAGGGGTGCATGTGTGAAGAGAGTGTGTCAATTTCAGATATTTTATCTTGGAAATTATGAGTGAGCTATGTTGATTTTAATCTTGCCATACACGCCTAGTTACTAGCAGTTTATAGGGTGCGGAAATTAAATTGCGGAAAGTAAAATGCGGAAATATAAATCCTACACTATTACATGGCTTTGGGGCAGATACATAATTGAAAAGTGCGGAAAATAAAAGTCCTAATTAAACTATTACATCCCATAGGCAATTACATAATATGAAAAGAAAGCGACAAAAATTGTCCGAAACGGGAAAAGCTGTGAACAGATGAAAATCGAAAAATACGAGGAAATTGCATAAGAGGAATATGTTAGTAAAAATAATAATTTTTTAATGAGAAAAAGTTTTCACGCTAGAAATAACATTAATATGCTAAAATAATTTTTTGGGATTTTTTGGAGTTAATTTGATAATTAAAAATCAATTAAAAGCTATTTAAATGCAAAAATAGAAATTAAATAAAATATGCATGCAAAAATAATAATTTTAATTTTAAAAATTAAATAAACATTTTTCTGATATATATGCAAAAAATAAATATTTTTGGTATTTTTTAAATGCATGATAAAAATTATTAAAGATAAATTAAATTGAATGGAAAATATTAAAGAAAATAAAATAGGAAAATAGAAAAATATGAAGTTTTGCAAAAGGAAAAAAGAAGTTGGTCTTGCCAGGGATTGAACCTGTGACCTTTGAGAGAATCTCCTCCATCCAACGCCTTAACCACTGCGCCATAGTGTCTTTGGTGTTTGATTTTTGAAACCAATGGTTTATAACCGTACGCGTGTCACTGATTTGAATTCAAACACAGTCAGCCATGTGGACCCCGGTCAATACGAATGGACGAATTAGAACTCCCCATCGCGCCACGCCAGCCTTCACCGGTCCAAGCCAGTCAACGACGCCGGAGCCCTTGCTCCGGTCGTCTTCTCCGATCATCCAAATCTCCAAACCTGAAAAATACGCAAAATAAAAAGGCAAGAGGTACCCTACCCCCCTAAATCGGACCCTGCAAATCCAATGGTGGTATTGGTTTTTCCTGAAAATGTCTGTACGAGCCGGTTTGATCGAAACAGTTCGAAATGCCCTAACAATGGCAAACCAGTTTTCCTACGTTCAAGCTTGCATGTAATGGTTCAAACATGATCTAACATGCATCCTGAGTTCAAATAAACACACAAAGAACATTAACAATGCATGAATTTGTGAAATCGAAAATCAAAGAAATACCAAATCGGAGCAAGCTTGATATCGAGTTCTGGGCAGTCTTGGCTTCAAGTAAAGGATGGTTTCGATTGCTGGGAACCTCAGGAGCAAGATTGAATGCTCAAAACACCTTGAATTTGGCTGGAAATTAGAATTCGAATTTTGACAATTTTAAGAAATTTTTTGACAAAATAAGGGTTGTGTATGGGGCTAGGGTTTCGTGTCTTGTTCTTGGCAGCTTTCTTGGTATTTATAGAGTGAATTGAGAGAGCAAAGAGAGTGAAAAAAGATTGGATCTTGAATGTGCAATAAATTTCTTTCAAATAAAATCAAATTTTGGAAAAAATTTGATTTTCTCTTCAATGTGAGAGCTAGCACTAATTTGGTATGTTTCATGGGCTATCTTGGAGCTCAAGTTTGATAGAAATCCACTCCTTTTGAAAAAATATCTTATTTTCATATTTTATATAATTTAATTTTGAATTAAATTGTTTTAAATTCAAAAATAAAT
This sequence comes from Vicia sativa, assembly GCA_021764765.1. Classification (NCBI taxonomy): domain Eukaryota; kingdom Viridiplantae; phylum Streptophyta; class Magnoliopsida; order Fabales; family Fabaceae; genus Vicia; species Vicia sativa. Next base: position 253,931,597 of record CM038792.1, read on the forward strand.
CAATAAAATAGAAAATTGTCATGGCAAGGCATCAATAGGTCACAAATAATATTATGAACAAGTTTGGATCATATAATTATAGGCCCATTTGGAAAAAATTGGATTTTGACAAATATCTCCTTTTGTGCAGTTGCTCAAAAATGCCCAACTTGTGAATGGTGTATTTTGCTCAATTTTCCAAATTTTTGAATGTTCTTGGACTTTTTAGAAAGCTCTAGGAGTCCTATAACCAACCTCTTTGGTTTCATCGCAATTGGAGTTTCCATGCTCAATAAATATCCAAATCAAAAAGTTGACTTTTGTTGACTTTGAAAAGGACACATGTGTTTGATCCATACCTTCCAAATGAAGCATTTTGTGAACATTCTTGTGAGACATGAAGTTGTAGAGAATTGAATTTCCTTCAAAACAAGAGGTGGTGGAAAAATTTCTGAGAAAGTATGAAGAAGTTATGCTCAGTCAAAGTTCAGTTGACTTTTCACTAAAAAACCCTAATTTGGAAAGTTTGACTTTTGAGCAAATCTTGAGTTTTCTTGATGAATCATGATCAACCCTTGATCAAATGATGAATGTGACTTCAAAATGAGGATGTTGACCAAAATCATGATGTTTGGTATGTTGACCACATTGACTTTTGTCTAATCTGTTGATTTTCAACCATCGAGCAATTATGCGAAATTTGGCTTGTGAGGCTTGAAACTTGACATGGAGAATCTTTGAAGCATATGAGGAGGCATGATGAGCATTGGAGATGTTAGAAGTCCATCTGGATCTGAGAATTGCCAAACCCTAGTTTGGGTTGATTGTCTAGGCGAGAGTTTGTCTGATCAACCCTTGAGGAATCCTTGAGCATGGATGTATAAAATGTCTTGAGAAGTAGGAGGGAAAATTTTGGGGTATGACAGCTGCCCCTGTTCAATCTTCTTGTACTGGAGGGGTTAGATTGGCATGCTTGCCTTTCGTGACTTGGAGGTAGAAGATGATTGAACACTCGAGTACACCTGAAAATTTGCACATCTTCTTGGTGATGATCGGGAATGGGCTTACAGATGCCATTTGGAGACGGTAGAGACTTCGCTGGGGGATGAGTCGTGCGCTAGACTCAAGATTGTTGTCTGAATAGGAGAGTCGGCGGAGATGGGCTTAAGATGCCATCTAAAGAGGCCGATGCTGGGGAGTGAGCCGTACGCTAGGCTCTGTAGACGTTTCTGGAAGTGAAGGGAGCATGGAGATGGGCTTAAGATGCCATCCGGAGGGAGTCGTACGTTAGACTTCGTGCTCATCTTTGAATGAAGTTATTGGTTTGTATTGGTTTTTAACCAAATATGCAGCATTCTGAAAGTGGAGAAATGTTGACAAGTAGTCGGAGATGGGCTTAAGATGCCATCCTAGGCAACTGAGTCGTACGCTAGACTCTGTAGTTGCTGTTGATAATAAGAGAGAGTCAGAATAGATCTTCGTGTCGATTACTCTAAGGGGATAGTAGTTGGCGAAATGTGGATAACTTCCCTATTGTGCTTCGGGTATTGATCCAATGTCTGTTATCGGAGGATAACTTGTGATCGTTCAGATAGTTTTCCGTCGGCTTGGTATTAATCACGGATCCGTTGTCGGAGGACAACTAGCGTGATCGTTCGAGATAGTTTTCCGTCGGCTTGGGCATTAATCACGGACATGTTGTCGGAGGACAACTAAGTGATCATTCGAGATAGTTTTCCGTCGGCGGGCATTAATCTTGGACCGGTTGTCGGAGGACAACTAGGCGATCGTTCGAGATAGTTTTCCGTCGGCGGGCATTAATCCGGACTGTTTTGTTTTTAAGTGATCTTCACCTGTTTTGGAGAAAACAAGAGAAACTTTGATAGAATATCGTTAGTCTTATGCAAGTTATGATGCATGACGATGTTTATGAATGACATATGCATAAATTATGACTTTTATGAGTAATGTATGAATGATAGATGTTGTGGTATTTCAAAACATATCCATCTTGAAGAAGATGTGGATTCTCTGCCTGAGTACTTCTGACTTCTGTTTGGGGATGAAGTGGATGGAAATCCTGAGAAGAAAGATAACTTTGATTCCTCCGATGCACTATCTGACCAAGTCTCGGGCCCAGATATTGTTGAGGATGGTAGAGATCGAGAAACACGTTGTTGAGGATCTCATACATAGACCCTGCTGGGGAGAGTCTAGGAGGTACTCTACTGGGGATCTTGCGTGTAGATCTTGCTGAAGAGTATTTGATAGTTGCTGGGAGACCGGGTTAGAAGGATCTGGAGCTCGTTGTAATCTCTGGCTGGGGAATAAAAGGTGTATGTTTCCTCTGATGCACTATCTGACCAAGTTTCAGGTTTGGATACTACCGCTGCCGGGGAAAAGGGGAATCGTTGAGAGATATTCTGCAGGGGATAAATACCTCGGCCGGGGATGAAATGTTATTGCTTGGAGACTGATGTAACATGATTTAGCTGAGTGGAATCACTGCTCGGGGACCAACATATACTCCGCTGTGGAAGGTTTGTTGTGAGTGACACCTCTGTGAGGGTCATGCTCTGCGGGGGAATGTTTTAGTGACTTTCGTCGTCATCTCAATTCCTGGAGCCTGTAGTAATTACTTTTGCATGTTCACCTTTCGCATGTTTGTGAATAGATTTTTATTGTCAGATGCATATAATTATTTAGAGCAAACATTGGACTTTATGCAAACGACAACAGCAAAAATTGTAAAGGGAAAGAAACTTGTATTTATTTGAAAGGTGGCGTATGGCCAAGTAGTCTGTATACAAGAGAAGTAAAAAAGGTATGCGGAAACAATCTCGTTAAGTTCCAACTATGCTAGTACTCATATATTTCAACTATCTCATCTCCTTGTTGTCAGTAGAAAGTGAGTAGACTGATTTTCACCATTTGAATCTTGAATGCTGATAGTAGTCAGATAAGTGATCGAGCGAGACATAGTAAATGCGCTTGAATCTAACTTTTCCTAGACCGCCCTTCGGGTTTTATCTGGGATACCCTTTTTGCCCAAGCCGCCTTTTCGGGTTTCGACTTGGGTGTACATGCTTTGTATATATCCTTAACTTTTGCCCAAACCCTTTTGGTTCGCAGATGCCCTTACTTTTGCCTAGGTCGGTCGACCTAGCGGGTCTCTTTATGTAGTATTTTTGACTATATACGTGTTCACAGGGTGTGGGAAGTCTTCACCATCCATGGTGCTAAGTATCATAGCTCCGGGAAAATCTTGTTTTGACTACAAACGGTCCCTCGTAGGTGGGAGTCCATTTGCCCCTGGGATTACCTTGTGGAAGAATGATGCGCTTGACTACTAGATCACCTACTTGGTAGACTCGGTGCTTGACCTTCTTGTTAAATGCTCGATCATTCGTTTCGATAGATCGTCCATGGCGGATGGATGCGGTCGTTTCTCATCAATCAAGTTAATCGGTCAAGGATGCGGACACGAGCAACTCGATTTTCAAAAATCATTTAAATGAATTTTCAAAACAATGAAATCGCCACATAATTTTATTTGTTCTAGAAAGACGGAAATATAGATAAAACCCACAAAAATCGGATAAGGCGGTCTACAAGACCAAAAGGATGGATTAGTCGGTTCGCAAGAGGAAGGTATTAGCACCTCTTCGTCCATCGTACTCGATGGGACCCATTTAGTTCAAAATGTGTTTGTGTGTGTAATCGCTAATTTCTAAGTCATGAATAAGAAATAAGAAAAGGGGTTTGTTTGTTATTATTTTGAGTTTGACACGGTTTCGAAACCGCGTGCCTACGTATTCCCTCATGCAATGGGAAAGTCAAAACTCCGTAGTTCTTGTTGAAAATGTCTTGGATTGGTTGTGTTGATTTTAGAAGAAAATGTTTTTTTGATGACCGCGTATGAGCGGAAAAGGAATTTGAATGGGTTGAATTGATTTTAATTGTAGATGACAAGTACCAAAACGTTGGGCTATCCTCTAACGATTCAATACTCGAGATTGGTGATTGAGGTCAACCGATCAGCTCTCATCCAAAATCTTTATTATGAAAAGAGTGAGGTGAAACAAAGTTCACTTTTATTAAGTGTATGGAATAAAGTATTTAAGTCATTGGGTTACCCTCTAATGGCCCAAATACTTTACATTTTAATTAAATTGTCGGGCTATCCTCTAACGATTTACTTAAATACCATATCACCATGTTTTTTTTGTTTTGTAGAAAAATTGATTTTTGAAAGAACAAGTTCAATTAATTATTTTTGACTTGAAAGTGTTTTGAAAATTGCGATATGGATAGAAGAATTTGATTAGGAAAACAAGCGAGCCCATACAAAGTGGCTTTATGTATGCTCCTAAAAGTGGGACTAGCGTGACACTAGTATTCTAAACGACCGATTGGAACAATCGATCGAATAGTTGTCGTTAGAAAAGCCGGGACCAAACTATGAATGTGCGGTGTGCATTGTGTATGTTTACACTTCTTGATGAGGAGCCAGAGGAGGCTATGTGTTCTAATATGATAAGCATAATTAAGCGGTAATTAGAACACACAAGGAATGGGGTACATGTTCATGAGCGAGGATATATACAACCAAATCGAATTAATTTGAATAAATAAATAGCTTTATGTTGTGCAAGAGTTGAGCTCCAAGTAGTCTTCAAGATCGGATAAGGCTTGATGCATCGGATGAATACCAAATGAAGATTCCTACATCATTCAAGATACAAAACTATATGGGAGAATGTTGCGATGCTCAGTATGTATTAGAGTGGTTAGAATAGATATTTGCGTTTAGATTCATTCGAAGGTTGAATTAAATTCCAAATTTGAAATCGTAACACAAGAATGATACTTACAATATGATTTGATTTACAAAATGAACCAAATAAAATATATAAATAAAAGTAGTATAATTGTATTTACAATACTAAATATAAAACAGAAATACTATATAATTATATTTACAATACTAAAAATACATAACTGAATATTATATTGAAGTAGTAAAATAATTATAATAAAAATTTAAATGGAGAAAGATATATATTCTATGATGAAATGATGTTTGAACTACTCTTGAACGCCTTCACAAGTAACAAACATATTAATAGCATAGTGGGATAAAATCGAATGAGATAAAATAGACTATGTACATGAATGGATGAATTTACAAATAAGAAACAAGAAAATAGGTTAGTATTTAATGTACATGTTAAAATTCAGCACTACATACATTGTTCCAAGCACGTTAAAATTCAAGAATAAGTATGCTTATTGATTCATAAACGGAAAAAAAGAAAAGACAAGCGAGGAGTCATATTGTAACGTGAGAAAGCGAATTCGAAACAGGTTCTAAATCCCTACATCAACATCCCGGGCAGCAACTATATAATCTATTACCACGTAATAAAAATTGACACAAGCATGAACAAAACTCAAGGGAACAACACCATGTCAACCGAATCAACTCTCAAACCAAATGAAAACATCAAAATTATATATTCATTTATCACAAACAGATTGGAACAAACAAACAACTTAAACACTCATCCTTCATCACAAGAGTTCAACACAAATTCATATTCATCGTATAAACAAAATGTGGTTTCTTTTTTTAATTAACGTAACAATCTCATTATCTACCTTCTTCACCCATCAAAACAATAACAAAGCCATGACTTCACAATTTTTCAATCATTTAAAAGCAAAACAAAGTCATTTTCAAATTTATTTGCTAACATGTTGCTAATGTTATTACAATTCTTGAACAAACCAAAACAAAATTGAGTTGCTATTAAATCCAAAACATCAATACCATTATCAACCGAGCAACACAAAAATGCATCCAAAACTAACATTCAAATTAACTTGAATTAAATTGTATCCTCTCTAAAATCAAATCAAAAGCATCCAGAATGATACACAAAATCAGCAACTATACAATATCAAACCATTAGAGATTAACACCAGAATTTGTCCAGCATTAACACATCAGAACAGCCTCGCAGGATAAGAAATCTAACCCAATCAATCAGCAAAAACTAACACATACTTCTTCTCAGTTATCGCAGAATTTCTCAACATCATAACCGTTTAAACTCAAGCATTCACAAGCAGTATTATAAACATAGATGTGTTTACACAGATAACATCAGAACAATTAGCGTGATGAAGTTACCAATTGAGAAGCAATAGTCACGTGTTGTTCTAGCATAAGAATCGCATCGGTTTCTAGGAAACCGACAAGATGTTGTTGTATGTTGCGAAGACGGAGCGAGGATCGAAGATACTGTAGCCGAACGTTGAAGTTGATGATGAGTTTGGATGGTGACGGTTGTTGTTTGGAGTAGAACGGAAGCTGAAGAAGAGTGAGCGGTTGGCTCCGGTGAATAGGTTGTCGGAGGAAACAGCGGCTGATGTTACGATGGGGGTTTGCGGGAAAATGAAGGTGGTTAAGGGTTAGTAGAAACACTGGGATGTTGTTACGGTGAAGACTGTAATGAAGGCAAGGTGCGGCGGAAGGAGACAGTGGGATAGTGGAGGTTGACAGTGAAAAGAGGGTTCGCGGCGGAAGTTGTTTTTCTGTGAAGAGGGAGACAGAATAGTGGAACGAAGACAACAGAAGGGAGTTTAGAGAAGGATGTAACGGCTGCGAATTGAGGGATTGAATGAAGAGGAATAAGGTGAGAGTATTGAAGGTGATTACTGCTTGACGGTGAGTAACAAAGAGTTGCAGAAGGAGAGATATGAGGCAGGGGGTTGCTGGAGGACGGGATTCATGGCGGAGAGAAGGTGAGAACGGCAATGGAGAGCGAAAAGGAGAGGGACAACTGGCTATTTGAAGATGGGAGGGAGATGATGGTTAGCAACGGTGGAATACAGTTGAGGGTTTGTGAAGGGTAGACGGAGGTAGCCGGCTGTGTGAGAAACAGGGAGTAAAGGCATGATGCTGAGGGAGTTTTCTTTATGTTTTCTCTGCATTTGTAACGATAGCCTCCGTTTCGTGTTTCCAATTTTTGGCTCCCTCCTCAACATTAAATTATAACACATATATATACCCAATAAATTAGGGTTTAGCAATTTTTGGTAATGCCTAAAATACCCCTTTTGATAAAATGGGCCTCAAAGCCCAAAAGATAAAAAATAATCTACTCAAACATATTTTTGTTTTAATCTTTAGAGATAAAAATTAGACACTTAAAATTGTCAAAAATGGCAAAAGTTCGGACAATAATTATCCGAAAAAATTAAATGAACATATTAAAATAAACTGTGGGTTTAATAGATTAAAGAAAAATTATCGAAATAATTAAAATTGAAATAAAACGATAATAAAGAATACCTGATTTTAAAACACTTACGGTTAAAAACAAAACTTCAAAAATGTATCGAAAAATTAGAGAGATCACATTTTCATGATCCACGCCACACGTAGATTCATAAAGCAGTGAGTTAGAGGCGAAAGTTTGAAATATTTTTTCCCACTAATTTTCGTACAGTGTCGAATTGCTTTTAGCAGTCTGTTTGTAAAATCGAAATATTGATATCATCGACATATAATCAACTTAAAACGATACAATAAACAGGTAAGGAGATAAAAATGAATGAAGTGAAATATCGGGTATTTTATAACTATAAAACGATGCAAATATCGATTTAAACTAATTTTGGTCAATTTAAATACGACAAAATGATGCATATGCCATGAATGAATGACTGTTTAATGCAATGACCTAATGGAAGCGTATGCAGATGAATGTGAAGCCTAAGCCAGATAAAATCAAAATGGGAGGGAAAATTTTGGGGTGCAACAGGACCCAATCGTCTTCGCCTAACTCTGTGTCCTGGAGGACTCTGGTTGAGGGTTTCTGAACCTCGATAGGTAGGACCGCTTCCATACCGTACACAAGAGAGAAGGGGGTTGCCCCTGTGGAGGTCCGTACTGTAGTGCGATAACCATGAAGAGCGAATGGTAACATCTCATGCCAGTCTTTGTAAGTCACTGTCATCTTCTGTATAATCTTCTTGATATTCTTGTTGGCGGCTTCCACTGCGCCATTCATCTTAGGCCGATAAGGAGAAAAATTGTGATGCTTGATCTTGAACTGCGTGCAGAGTTCGACGATCATTTTTTTGTTGAGATTAGAACCGTTGTCTGTGATAATCCTTTCGAGGGTGCCATACCGACAGATAAGATTATGTTTGATGAATCGAGCCACAACGTTCTTGGTAACAGATGCGAACGAGGCTGCTTCTTCCCACTTGGTGAAATAGTCAATTGCCACAAGGATGAAACGGTGTCCGTTGGAAGCTGTGGGCTTAATTTCTCCAATCATATCTATGCCCCACATTGCAAAAGGCCAAGGAGTTAGAACATTCAGTCTTGGGAGGTACGTGCACTTTGTCTGCATAAATCTGGCATTTGTGACAAGATCGAGCATAGCGGTGACAATCAGCTTCCATGGTGGACCAATAGTAACCTGTTCTCAAAATCTTCTTAGCCATTATGTGTCCACTGGAGTGGGTACCAAATGCGCCTTCGTGTAACTCTTCCATGATACGTTCCGTTTTCAGGTCTACGGTGAGGAGTAAGTCGTGGTTGCGCTTGTATAAGATGTTGTTGCTGAGGAAGAATTTGGATGCAAATCTTCTCAAGAACTTCTTATCGTTGACAGATGCCCCTACGGGATATTCCTGAGTCTCAAGATACCTCTTCACGTCATAGTACCAAGGTTTCTCTTCCGTATCAAGCTCATAACAATACGTTGGTTCGTCAAACTTCTCAATGATGATCTAGGGAGCCTCGTTGTCCCACCTAACCTTGAACATAGATGACATAGTAGCTAACGCGTCTGCCAACTGATTCTCTTCTCGTGGAATGTGATCGAAAGTAATCTCTTCGAAGTAGGGGATCAAACTAAAAACATGCTCTCGATATGGAATGAGATTCGGATGCTTCGTATCCCACTCGCCCCTAATCTGACTGATCACTAAAGCTGAGTCTCGATACACTTGCAAGAACTTGATTCTTAAGTCAATAGCAGCTTTAATACCCATGATGCACGCGCCATGTTGTTAGTGCAACTGAAACATAATCTGGCGGTGAAAGGCATATGTCCACCTGCAGGGGATGTAATGATGGCGCCAATGCCATTGCCAAGTGCGTTTGAGGCTCCATCAAAGACCATGGTCCATCAGGATCCTTGTTCAGGTCCTTCGTTCGGGCCTGGTTCTTCATAATCTGTAACTAGTAAAACATCTTCGTCGGAAATTGACTGCATAGGCGATAGTCATCTATGGCTTGATGTGCCAAATGATCGGCTACTAGACTTCCTTTGATCGCTTTAGAAGTGTCTTGGATGTCGTATTCGGTCAAGATCATTTGCCATCTTGCTATTCTTGGGAGAGCTGGTTTCTCAAATATGTATTTTATCGGATCCATCTTGGAGATCAACAAGGTAGTGTGAGTCAACATATCTTGTCTTAGTCGTGAGCAGCCAAGCGTTGCAAGTTTTCTCATTGTGAGTATCTTGTTTCACGATCGGTAAACTTTTGCTAAGGTAGTATATTACATGCTCTTTTCGACGGACTCGTCATGTTGCCCCAACACCCCATTGAGTTCTCTAGCATCAAGTACATGATAAGAGGTCTTCCTTTGGCGGGCATCGGATAGGAGGATTACATGGGTACTCCTTGATTTTGTCAAAGCGATCGGCAATTGTCGTTCCATTCCACTACTTGATCTTTCTTAAGTAACTTGAAGATTGGCTCACAAGTAGCGATTAGGTGTGCAATGAATCCGGCAATGTAGTTCAATCGGCCCAAGAAACCTCTGACTTCCCTCTCGGTGCAGGGAGCTGGCATTTCTTGAATAGCTTTAACCTTGGCAGGGTCAACCTCAATACCTTTTACACTAACAACAAACCCTATGAGTTTGGATCGACTCCAAGGTACACTTGTTGGGATTAAGTCTTAGTTTGTACTTCTTCAACCTATCAAACAGTTTCTGCAAATGATCGAGATGTTCTTCTTCAGTCTGTGATCGAGCTATCATGTCGTCGACGTAGACCTCTATCTCGTGATGAATCATGTCATGAAATAACGTCATCATAGCACGCCGATAAGTAGCTCCTGCATTCTTCAGTCCGAACGGCATAACCTTGTAGCAAAAAGTGCCCCATAACGTAGCAGTAGTCTTCTCCATGTCTTGAGGCCATTTTGATCTGATTGTAACCGGAGAAACCATCCATGAAGGAGAAAACCTTGTGTTGAGCGGTGTTGTCAACCAAAACATCAATATGAGGGAGTGGAAAATCGTCTTTCGGACTTGCTTTGTTCAGATCTCTGTAATCCACGCACATCCATACCTTGCCATCCTTCTTGGGCACAGGCACCACGTTAGCTACCCTTGTGGATAGGAAGTAACAGCTAAGAAACCGGCGTTGAACTGCTTCATAACTTGACTTTGATTTTCTCGACATCTCGGGGCGCATGCGACGAACCTTCATTTCAGGAGAAAACCCTCTTTGTCGGCAATCGATGTACCACAATATCAATGTCTAAACGGCATGTCTTCGTATGACCAAGAAAAACCTCAATATAGTCTCGTAGCATCGAGTCAATCTTTCTTTTACTTCTCAAGACCGCTCCTATCTTGATCTCTTTTACGTCTTCATCGATTACCCAATTCACAACCTCAACTGACTCTTCGTGTGGCTGAATAACTCCTTCTTCTTGTTGTAGCAGTCTGACAAGTTCTCTTGGCACTTCACAATCTTCCTCACCTTCGTCTTCGGCTTGGTAGATCGGATTATCGAAGTCATATTTAGCAATAGCATAGCTGTTATCAACGAGATTCGGAGTGACTCTGCAGTGTATCACGTGGGTGTGTGTAAGAAACACATAGCTTTTTGAAGGGGTGATAAAGTAAAAAAAAAACAATAATTGAATGCAAAAGTCCAACGATTTTATTGAATGAAAATATGCAAATGACAGATAATAACCCTCACAAACGAGCCATGATGCCCCGGGCAAGGCACTAGGCTTTAGAGTTCATTGTTCAAAACATAGAAAATACGAAAAGAAAAACAAAAACAAGAGCAATTACTCCTGTCTAAAGGAGATTGGTATGACGTCTTCTGTCTTCCAATTGTTGAGCCCATTGTCAAGAGTTGGGAAGATCCACTTGCTGATGTCAAAGTCGTTGTCGTTGTCTTCTATAGCATGGATTCCACTCTGGCTGATGCGGAAAGGAAGTTGGCCGGCACGTTCGCGGCGTACCATCTGCTGACCCTTGATGGTAAAGCCTAAACCAGTCTTGTCAGATTTGAAAGGAAGAGTAGGGAGCTGACCCCAAATAGAACTACCTCCTTCTTCAATGCGAGCATCCTTGTGAGGCCATCCTAGGCGGAGCTTGTGTAACTTCAGGGAGTGAGGAGAGTCAGCAGGCATGACTGGGTATTGTTTCAAAAGCTTGAGGGTCTCAAATAATTCACCCTCCATCTCAAGGTATCGAATGAGTAGATGGTGACCATGTACTCTTCTTCACCACATCTTGTAACAACCTTTCCCTTCATTTGACCGATGCGGGGTAGAGGTAACGGCCTGCCCATGTATCAAGGGCGTCAAGTAGGCAAATATGTTGGACGGATGTCCATGACAAAGAAAGTGGAATCAAAAGTCGGGAACCGACTTTAAGGTAGAATGAGCTCTCCAATCTTGCTTAGAACCATCAAAAGCTCTCACAATAATGTCGCTGGGTTTGAGAACCAACCTTGACATCAAGTCGGTCAAAAGCGTTTGGTAGGATATTCGGGCAGTCGGTGTCTACTAAAACATGAGACAATGTAGCCCTTGCATTCGACGGAGATGTGCAAGGCTTTGTTGTGTTTCTTTCGGCGAGTCAAATCGACATCGAGCCCTAGGTCGTTGTTGGCGGCCGGGCTAGCAATACAAACTTCAAATTGATCGATGGTAGTGTCTTGCGATGCGTGAGCATTCTTGAAACTTCACCAAGGCATTAGCATGAGCCTCGAGCATAAGAGCGAGCAAGCATGGAGATCTTGGGCGGAGTCGTCCCATTTCCACAACATTGTAGTCACTCTTCTTGATAATCTTGAATTTCCTCCATTTCTCATTTGGAGGTGTCTTGACAACTTCCTTTGGTACTTCGGGGCGGGATGAGTCACTAGTTCTTTCCCTCTAGTTTGGGAATGAATTGAATAGGGAATCATTGGAGTCGCGATGTCTTCGGAGGAGATATCGGAGAGCATACTCTTGGTTCGGTCACCTTACTAGATCCGGATGTTGTCAAAGTCGGGAATGGTAGCTTCAGTAAGATCTTCAATGGTCGGAGGGTCTTGCTTGATGCCATGATAGTAAACATCGACTCCATAGTTCAAGGATAGCCTTGTCAGAGGAGTATGGAGCTGGTCTTGGAGAAGTAATGATGAGAGGTGCCGCTCTAGGCACAGGATCAGTAGAGGAAATCCTTATGGTGTTAACATCAACATAGTCTTCTGGGAAATCGTCACCCCATCCGGTTGCCTTAACATCTTCAATAGGAATCTTGTAGCTTTCAGGAACAGTATACTTCACCATGTAATCAAACATTCCGCTTGGCTGCCCCAAGGTATCCCACACATTTGGCACATTTTCATTCACATCTTCGATCTTCAGTTTCTTAGACATGTCCTCACACAGATTCTCCACAGGTGGTTTCAAGAATAGTATTTCACGGTTATCCATCATGCACTGAACACGTCTTCTCAACCAAGCACAACCATCAGGTGCAGATGGGCACCAACGACAATTCTCGGGCATCTGGTTGACACCGCAAATTCTTCTTAGGTCATCAAGGAATGGTCAAGTCATCTATGTTGAAAACATAAGTTCTCAATAGCATTGGAACTTTTGTCATGGTTAGGCATAGGCGCGTTGATCACGTTGGGTCTCAGCGAGGATCAAACTCAATCGCTTAGCTTCAATCATATCTTGAACCTTGTTCTTGAGCCCAGGTTGTCGATGTCGTGCCACGGACTGATTGGAGTGGTAGCACACTTAGCATTAGGATTGTATCTCGGAGATGAAGTGTTGACACTCGAGGAGGATCCTTCAAAGTAATCACTCGCTTTCAACATGTGTTGCAAGGCTTGCGACAATGGCATGTTGATCTTTATGCCTTTGTGGCGTTACATTGCGCGTTGTCTCGAGGTTGTCTTGATGTAGGATTGGAGATCCTGTGCTCCCACAGATTGAGCACGGTCGGTCTTGGCTCGGCTTTTGACCATTCACGACATTGGCTTCTTTCTTACCACCAAAGATCTCTTGCGACATTTGATGATGACTCTACATGAATCTTCCCACTCTTGATACCGACTTCAATCGCCTTTGTTAATATCACTCGGTGAATCCGGTGAAGAGTTTCAATCGGATGATTAAAGAATGGGCTGTCGGTGTCCCCATAAACATATCAACCAATTCCCTATTGGACAAGGGTGGTTGAACTCACCGCTAGATCTCTCCATTTCGAGCATACTCTTTGAACTTCTCATCACGACCCATAGACATGCTCTGTAGTTGCATGCGAGTGGGTGTCAATTCACATTGTACTCATGCGTAGAGGCTTCCACTAAGTCACTCCAAATGCGGATCGGTCATTCTCTGGCGATAATACCACTCCAATTGAGTTCGGACAAACTCTCTTGAAAATAATGCATCCACAACTTTTGTCATCGGTGTGGGGTTGATCTTGAACATAGGACTTCAAATGCACTTGGACAAGAAATGCCATCATACTTGGCAAAGTTGGAACTTTGAACTTGGGAGGAATCACCACAGGAACAAGACTCGGATCATCAAAATTCAACCGGACATCTTGATTCTCCACACATTCGACGGTCTTCAAGTTGCTTGTACTTGTCATCTTCATTAGAGTCTTGGTCATGATCATATTGATCCTCTCTCTCTCTTTCTCGGGCTGCCTTCGCCATCACCCTTGACACTCCCTCGGTCTTGACACTTCCTGAGAGCTCTATCCGGTGACCACTTTAGGACCACCTTTGTAGCGTCTACCCATGTTGAGAACACCAACAACCTTCTTCTTTACGTTGATGAGCTTCTTGAACTTCTTGGCCTTGGAAGCTAGTGAACATCTGCTGGCCCAGGCATTCGAGCACGGAGATCTTTGACATCTGTTCAAGAGCCATTTCGCTAAAATAAATAGCGAGAAATGAGAAAACCGATCTTCATGTACCTGTGATGCAATGTTATGCTATGATATGCAATGTTTATGCAGATGCAATGCATTGTTTTCAAGGACCTTAGAGATTTAAATTTGTTAAACAAGCACGAACAAACATTTATTAGTTCTCTTTTTATTATTCTTTTTCTTTTTAAGTACAAAAGATAGTTCAAAACAATAAAGGAAAAGAACAAAAATCCTAAAGCTCTAAGTCTCCCATGGGCGCTTCCTCTTGGTGCCGAGGTAGGCGTTGATGTTCCGCTCCTCGTGAAGTAGCTTGGTCAACTCTAGCACTTTCTTCTCACTTGCATAGCACTGAGCTTCAAAGGTATCCCTCTCTTCTTTAAGTTGAATCCAGGATCTCTTCAAGTCTTCAAAATTAGTAGGCATGTCAGGATGGAGAACAGTATAGGGTATGTCACCTATAGCAACAGGTTCCATAATTCTGGTAAAAGCAGTGAATGGCATCATGAGGTTTTGAGCTCGAGCTCGCACCCATTTGAGGTAAGGTTCCCAAGGAATGGAGTTCTGGTGCCCCAAAGTCTTGGTATCAGTCTTCTTTACCATGCCCCAAGCGTGTATGAACCTTCATTGGTAACTTTGGAGATCGTGGTTGTAGTCGAACACAATATCTTGGAGAAGCATATCATGAGGACCATCTCTTCGAGCAAAACCAAACTGACGTAGAGCTAGAGAAGGGTTGTAAGTAATACCCCCCCTTATACCAAGCAGTGGTACATTAGAATTCTCCACGCTCAATGAATGTGAAGTCCTTTTGAGAGAAAAGACTCCAACGGATGTCTGAATGAGAGAGTGACATTAACCTTTGAGACCACTTCAATCTTTGTTCGTTCTTCAAAACTGATGGAGGAAGGTGTGAAATAAACCACCTAGAAAGTAACGGTATGCAACACATGAGAGTTCCTTGTCTCTTAGTAGTACGAGTGTGGAGAGAATGTAGGATGTCTCCAAGTAAAGTAGGCACAGGATTGCGGGTAAGGAACAACTTGATGGCGTTGACATCTATGAATTGATCTGAGTTAGGGAATAGAACCAAACCATAGTTTAGCAAGGCCACAATATCTTCGAATGCATGGAAACTCATAACTTTGAGGAATTCTCGGGCTTTCTTGATTAGGAACTTAGCAAGTAAACCCTTAACTCCGCTTCTAGTTTCCCAATTGGCTTCAATGTCTGAGCGCTTTAGATGTAAGGCTGATGCGATGTCTTCGTACCTAGGAACCTTTTCTAAACCGGTGAATGGCATTTGGTCAAGAATAGGTACCCCAAGTAGCTTAGAGACCTCTTCCAAGGTAGGAACCAATTGATAATCTAGGAATGTAAAGCAATGGTGTTTCGGATCAAAGAACTGAAATAGGACATGCATCATATCTTCTTCAAAACCGGAGATAACCAAGTCAAGCAAGTAACCATGTCTTTTGATGAACTGAGCATGATCGGGAATTTCTGAAACCAATTCTTTGAGCTGAGAAGGTATACCCATGAAGTTGATTTGGATAGTCTTTCTAGAAGCCATAATTCCCTACAAAACAGAGCAAAGATAAATCCCTAGGTCCTTGAAATAGTTAGAAATGATATGCAATGCGATGATGTCATGATGTCATGTTTAGCAAGCTCAAACAATTCACACAATAGCCCTAGGTTTAAGGCTTGCATGAGGTATAGGTGTTTACCCTACCAAAAGTTTGAGTTGGTTCATCCTATTCTATAATAGTAACCGGGTCCTAGGAATCTCATATCATTGATCTTTCTCGTAGGCGTTTATTTCAATACGACTACAAAGTGGTCGACCGAAAATATCCCAAAAGTTTGATCTTAATGAGCGTAGCATCGAGTATCAGCCAACCTCAGTCTACACCAAAGCCGACCATCTCACTACCTTCTAATGGCCAAGATGGGTCAATTAAGGTTCTAAAAGTTGAGTTAGTGCTGATGACACCACATAGAAGCCAAATACTATCCTCAACTTGGAAATGAAGAGTATCAGGACATCCAAAGTGTCACACTAACGTAGCCATCATGTTGACCGTTTCGGTATACGCCTAACGGTCGCGACAATCTATTGCTACTTACCTAAGGAAACCTGGATCCGGGTGTAGGATCCCCCACAAGTATAATACCCAAGCAACCCTTAAAGATAAAGCAAGCAAGTCAAATAGAAAGCAGTAAAAGTGATCTAGAAATCCCTAAGGCATTCTCTCTTTAGGGTGTCTCCCCGACAGAGTCGCCAGTTCTGTAATACGGTGAACTGACTTTGGGAATTTGATTTGCTTTTTATCGCAAAAATGTTGTGGATAGCAAGAGTCGCCACCGACTTTTCTTTTATCCAATTAAGGGAAGGTGAAAAGAATAGGAAAAGACCTTCGTTAGATTCTGAGTAAGGGAGAAGGTTATGAAAATGGAAGGTATTAGCACCCCTTTCCATCCGTAGTTATCTACGGGCTTTTAGTTGCTCTTAGATCATTTAAAAAAAGTGCTTTCTGTGTGTTTGACAAAAATGTTTTGAAAAGGCATTTCGCTTTGACTTTGTAATGATTCATGTAGGAATGTATACAAAGTATTCGGAAATGTTTCGTTTTGAAAAGAGTTTGAACTTTGATAGAAAGTGTGAGGTGTGAAAAGTATTTGATTTGAGCAAGCAACTAAAAGTCTTATTACCTACTCAGAATGGTCGTTTTCGTGTTATTTTGCGTTCCTTTAGAATAGCGCTATCCATACCATTAGTTGGTAGGTAACTCTATTCGTTGGATGTAAGCGGGACATTCGAAGGGACATCGGATGGTCATAGAAAGCAACTGGTAGGAAGTATCCTAGCACATTCGAAGGGACTATCATCATTTTTCGTAGGGAACAATCGAGGGTCAAGATCATGTATTCGGAGGCGACATCGTGGGTCTATGATCTTTGTATCGAAGGGACTATGACGGTTTGTTTTGAAGGCAACGGTGCCAGAATACCTCTACGTTCGAGGGACATGACCATATTTGAATTCGTAAAGGCAACGAGAGAGAATTACCCAAAGGGGTGCATGTGCGAAGAGAGTGTGTCAATTTCAGATATTTTATCTTGGAAATTATGAGTGAGCTATGTTGATTTTAATCTTGCCATACACGCCTAGTTTCTAGCAGTTTATAGAGTGCGGAAATTTAATTGCAGAAAGTAAAATGCGGAAAGATAAATCCTACACTATTACATGGCTTTGGGGCAGATACATAATTGAAAAGTGCGGAAAATAAAAGTCCTAATTAAACTATTACATCCCATAGGCAATTACATAATATGAAAAGAAAGCGACAAAAATTGTCAAACGGAAAAGTCGTGAAACATGATGATCGAAAATACGAGGAAATTGCATAAGAGGAATATGTTAGTAAAAATAATAATTTTTGAATGAGAAAAATATTTCATGCTAGAAATAACATTAATATGCTAAAATAATTTTTTGGGATTTTGTTGGAGTTAATTTTATAATTAAAAATCAATTAAAAGCTATTTAAATGCAAAAATAGAAATTAAATAAAATATGCATGCAAAAATAATAATTTTAATTTTAAAAATTAAATAAACATTTTTCTGATATGTATGCAAAAAATAAATATTTTTGGTAATTTTTTAAATGCATGATAAAAATTATTAAAGATAAATTAAATTGAATGGAACATATTAAAGAAAATAAAATAGGAAAATAGAAAAATATGAAGTTTTGCAAAAGGAAAAAAGAATGGTCTTGCCGAGGATTGAACCATGACCTTTGAGAGATCTCCTCCATCCAACGCCTTAACCATCGCCATAGTGTCTTTGGTGTTTGATTTTGAAACCAATGGTTTATAACCGTACGCGTGTCACTGATTTGAATTCAAACACAGTCAGCCATGTGGACCCCGGTCAATACGAATGGACGAATTAGAACTCCCCATCGCGCCACGCCAGCCTTCACCGTCCTGATCCGGCGCCGGAGCCCTCTCGTGTCTTCTCCGATCATCCAATCTCCAAACGAAAAATACGCAAAATAAAAAGGCAAGAGGTACCCACCCTAAATCGGACCGCAAATCCAATGGTGGTATTGGTTTTCCACGAAAATGTCATAGGCGGTTTGATCGAAACAGTTCGAAATGCCCTAACAATGGCAAACCAGTTTTCCTACGTTCAAGCTTGCATGTAATGGTTCAAACATGATCTAACATGCATCCTGAGTTCAAATAAACACACAAAGAACATTAACAATGCATGAATTTGTGAAATCGAAAATCAAAGAAATACCAAATCGGAGCAAGCTTGATATCGAGTTCTGGGCAGTCTTGGCTTCAAGTAAAGGATGGTTTCGATTGCTGGGAACCTCGGGAGCAAGATTGAATGCTCAAAACACCTTGAATTTGGCTGGAAATTAGAATTCGAATTTTGACAATTTTAAGAAAATTTTTGACAAAATAAGGGTTGTGTATGGGGCTAGGGTTTCGTGTCTTATTCTTGGCAGCTTGCTTGGTATTTATAGAGTGAATTAAGAGAGCAAAGAGAGTGAAAAAAGATTGGATCTTGAATGTGCAATAAATTTCTTTCAAATAAAATCAAATTTTGGAAAAAATTTGATTTTCTCTACAATGTGCGAGCTAGCACGAATTTGGTATGTTTCATGGGCTATCTTGGACCTCAAGTTTGATAGAAATCCACTCCTTTTGAAAAAATATCTTATTTTCATATTTTATATAATATAATTTTGAATTAAATGGTTTTAAATTCAAAAATAAATCAATAAAATAGAAAATTGTCATGGCAAGGCATCAATAGGTCACAAATAATATTATGAACAAGTTTGGATCATAAAATTATAGGCCCATTTGGAAAAAATTGGATTTTGACAAATATCTCCTTTTGTGCAATTGCTCAAAAATGCCCAACTTGTGAATGGTGTATTTTGCTCAATTTTATACATTTTTGAATGTTCTTGGACTTTTTAGAAATATCTAGGAGTCCTCTAACCAAACTCTTTGGTTTCATCTCAATTGGAGTTTCCATGCTCAATAAATCTCCAAAACAAAAAGTTGACTTTTTGTTGACTTTGAAAATGACCTGTAATATTTTGATCCATACCTTCCAAATGAAGCATTTTTTGAACATTCTTGTGAGAAATGAAGTTGTAGAGAATTGAATTTACTTCAAAACAAGAGGTGGTGAAAAAATTTATGAGAAATTATGAAGAAGTTTTGCTCAGTCAAAGTTCAGTTGACTTTTCACTAAAAAACCCTAATTTGGAAAGTTTGACTTTTGAGCAACTCTTGAGTTTTCTTGATGAATCATGATCAACCCTTGATCAAATGATGAATGTGACTTCAAAATGAGGATGTTGACCAAAAATCATGAAGTTTTACTGTATGTTGACCACAGTTGACTTTTTGTCCAATACAACTGATTTTCAACCATCTGAGCAATTGTCTGAGGAAATTTGGCTTGTGAGGCTTGAAACTTGACATGGAGAATCTTTTAAGCATATGAGGAGGCATGATGACCATTGGAGATGTTAGAAGTCCATCTGGATTTGAGAATTGCCAAACCCTAGTTTGGGTTGATTGTCTAGGAGAGAGTTTGTCTGATCAACCCTTGAGGAATCCTTGAGCATGGATGTATGAAATGTCTTGAGAAGTAGGAGGGAAAATTTTGGGGTATGACAGTAACCACTTTCTTCTTCGATTCTCACCCCATTATGTTACGAACCACAACCAGAATCTCCTCTCACTCTTATTTCTTCAATGGACAACCACCTCATTCTTTCATAACAACCTCACTCGGCCTCTATCGTTCTCACCGATTCAGTGGAAGAACGTCGTCGCGGTTCATGAACTCTCTCCAAATTTGCAAGCATAATGTTGAGTTTATTTCTCAATGTGTCAAACATTCTCGTAGTCTGTTTTCTTCATCAAGATCTTGAGTAGAAGCAGTGAAGTTTTCCGAAGATTTTATCGCGCTTGCCGCCAAGTAAGTTTCCTTGATTCTATCATTCCATGTACAGATTGCACATCGTAGCGTTAAATGCGGAAAAAACTGGTGCGTGATTGTATTTCGACCTTCTTTTGATTTTAAGATCTGAGTGCATGTTTGGATTTCGTCAAAGATCCAACGATTTCTGGAAATAATCAAAGTCAGAATCATAAACCCCATGGAATTTCGAGTATAACAGTTGCTTTCGTTTACATTTCCCGGTCATTATAACTGTCGTCGGTGGCGGCGGAGGACAGCCGGAAGGGATGAACTAAGATTCTGTTTCCGGTGGCCTTATTCGTGACCCTAAGTGTGGCAAATCTTAATTAGTCATGTAATTTTCCATATTGGCCAATCCAATCGCGCCACATGTCATTCTTTTTTATTTCAAAAAAATAAAATCTGGTAATATAACTTAAGTTAACTTGACCAATTGATATCCACATACATAAAACGTGACATGATCATGGTAAACATCTGAATAATAAAAAAGAATTAATCATAGTGTTTTGGACAAAAATAGAGAAAAAGGCTTAATGAAGAATCGGACCAGGCTTTGTATTTTACTGACTCATACCCCCTGCATTTTGGGCTTTAGCGCTAGAATAACTAGTTTGTAGTTATTTCTAGAATTAGGCATTGCACCCCCTGATTCATATGCTTCATAACATTCAATAATTGTTCAAAATTTCTCCCGATTTCGATTAGATTGACTTATAAAAAATACATAAAAAATAGTTTCTAACATTTTAGGATCTTAGAACATTTTTGATATTTTTGCAATTAATTTCTTTTAATTTTTAATTCATTTTCAATAATATGTTTAGAAGCATGTTTCTCCTTTGTCACTTGAGTTGACTAATCTTAGGAGTGCAATGACATATGTTTCTTAGAAACTTTAGGATGTTTTTCTACCATCTAATTGTAGTTAAATGTATACCTTACCTTAGGATTGTAAATAGAATTTCAAAGCTAACCTTTGATAGTTTGATTCTTAAGAACTAGTTTGATAATTGTGTAGTTTTCTAGTTTCCTTTCGCATGACTAATTTGCAGCCTTTCCTTAATTTGTTTAGATGTTTAGGATAGCTTTAGAAAAATTTAGTTGCTGCCCTCATTAGGAATTCATCCTTAATACTTCGATCTCATTGTAAATAACCACTTTTGCATCTTGTGCTTTCTATAAAAGCCTCATTGTTATTTCTGACACTTTGTGTCGTATGCGAGGTACATGGAGTATTATACTTGTGATTTGGATATGTAGAATCCATGTTTTGATGCTGCACACATGTGTGTGCACTCTTTATCTGACTGCTTGGTTTTCACCATTTTTTGCAGATTATCCGATTGATTTGGATGTGTAGAATCCATATCTGTTGCTTGCACACATGTGTGTTCCTTGTTTGTCTGCTTTGTCTGGATAGTAATTTCATGCAGGTTCATTGGATATACGTCGAATGTGTATAGCCACACATTATTGACCGTGCATATCAATGCACACCGTTTGTCTGTATTATCCGGATAGTTTCTTGCAGGTTCATTGGATATACGTCAAATGTGTATAGACACACTGTCATACCCGAAAATTTTCCCTCTTATTTCTCAAGGCATTTCATATATCCATACTCAAGGATTCCTTAAGGGTTGATCAGACAAACCCTCCCCTAGACAATCAACCCAAACTAGGGTTTGACTATCCTCAGATCCAGATGGATTTCCAACATCTCCAATGGTCATCATGCCTCCTCACATGCTTCAAAGAATCTCCCTGTCAAGTTTCAAGCCCTACAAGTCAAGTTTCCACAGACAATTGCTTAGATGGTTGAAAATTAGTTGTATTGGACAAAAAGTCAACTGTGGTCAACAGACAGTCAAACTTCATGATTTTTGGTCAACATCCATATTTTGAAGTGACATTCATCATTTGATCAAGGGTTGATCATGATTCATCAAGAAAACTCAAGATTTGCTCAAAAGTCAAACTTTCAAAATTAGGGTTTTCTAGGGAAAAGTCAACTGAACTTTGACTGAGCATAACTTTCTCATAATTTATCAGAAATTTTTCCACAACCTATCATTTTGAAGAGAATTCAATTCTCTACAACTTCATGTCTCACAAGCATGGTCAGAAAATGCTTCATTTTGAAGATATGGATCAAAACATTACAGGTCCTTTTCAAAGTCAACAAAAAGTTAACTTTTTGTAAAGAAGTGTTATTGAGCATGGAAACTCCAATTGAGATGAAACCAAAGAGGTTATTTAGAGGACATATAGAGCTTTCTAAAAAGTCCAAGAATACTCAAAAATGTTGAAAATTGAGCAAAATACACCTTGTACAAGTTGGGCATTTTTGAAGAATTGCACAAAGAAAGATATCTGACAAAATCCAATTTTTTCCAAATAAGCCTGTAATTTTATGATCCAAACTTGATCATAATATTATTTGTGACCTCTTGATGCCTTGCCACAACCACCTTCTATTTTTTTATTTATTTTTGAATTTAAAAGCATTTAAATCAAAATTAAATTAAATATGAAAATAAGGTATAATTTGAGTTGGGTTGGTTTTTTATCAAGCTTGGGGACCAAGAAAGCCCACACAACTTGTCAAATTCGTGCTAGCTCATGCAAGGGAAGAAAAATCAAATTTTTGAAAAGATTTGATTTGAATTTAAAAAGAAATATTTTTGCATTGAAGAGTGTATCTTTTTTCATTCTTTTTGCTTCAATCTTTCACTCTATAAATACACAACACATCCACAAGACCAGAGGACGAAACCCTAGCTCTTGGAAGCAACCCTATTTTCTCAAAAAATTCACAAAGTTGGCAAAAATCGTATTCCATATTCCAGCAAGTTTCAGCCAAAACCAAGCCTTCCATTGTGTTCCTGAGGTGATTTGGAGTAAGTACACATCATTATCCATGGTTGAAATTGCATGAATCGAGCTATACATGAACATACATATTCATAATTTTCTTGAAATTGAATTTTTATTATCTTCTTATTTTAATCGAAACTAACCATTCTAATGTGATCATGAGACATCATAGACAGGATCTGGGCCATCGTTCTCAAGCTTGAACGTTCAAAACTCGATTTGCCATGTTTAGGGTTTTTTAAACTGTTAGCTTCAAACCGGCTTATCCAGGAACTTTCAGGCAAAACTAACACCACCATTGAACTCGCAATGGTCGATTTAGGGGGGTAGGGTATCCCTTTGCCATTTATTTTTCGTATTTTGCAGGTTTGGAATTTTGGTTGGCCGGAGAAGACGACCGGAGCTAGGGCTCCGGCGTCGTTGACTGGAATGGAGACCGGCGAGGCATGCGTTGCGTGTTCGAGGCTTCTGATTCATCCATCCATTCCAACTAGGGTCCACGCGTGTTGACTGTGTTTGAAATTCAAACATGACACGTTTTATCACTTATAACCATTTGTTTTCAGATTCAAAACACCAAGCATCCCTAGCTCAGATGGCAACGCGTGTGGTGATACATCCAGGAGGTCCTGGGTTCGATCCTGGCTTCATGAATTCTTTTTTTTAAAACACTTTTCCATAGCTTTTCTATTTTTCTATTTTTCTTAATATTTTCATGTTAATTTAATTAATCTTCAAACATTTTTTTCATGCATCTAGAAAACACCAAAAATATTTTCCTTTTGCATTTTAATCAGAAAAATACTTATTTAATTTTTGACATTAAAATTAATATTTTTGCATGCATATTTTAATTAATTGCTAATTAATCGTTAAATTGACTTTTAATTGTTTTTAATTATCAAAATTGATTCAGAAAATTACCAAAAAATTATCTTATCATCGTATTGTCATTACTAACCTAAAACTTTTTTCCTCATTCAAAAATCATGTTTTTACTAACATTTTTCTTCTTATGCAATTATGTATCGTTTGCGTTGTAGCGATTTTTCTTGCTTTTCTTTTCAATATTATGTAACTGCCTATGGGATGTAATAGTTTAATTAGGACTTTTATTTTCCGCCCTCCTATTATGTAACTGCCCCAAAGCCATGTAATAGCGTAGGACTTTATCTTTCCGCACTTTACTTTCCGTAATTTATTTTCCGCACCCTATAAATTGCTAGTAATTAGGCGTGTATGGCAAGATAAAATTGGACATAGATCACTCATAATTCCAAGATAACATCTTTGAATTTAACACACTTTTTTCACATATGCACCCCTTAGGGTAATTCTCTCTCGTTGCCTTACGATTACAAATGGTCAAGTCCCTCGAATGTAGAGGTATCCTAGCACCGTTGCCTACAAACATATCATCATAGTCCCTTCGAATACAAATATCATAGACCCACGATGTCGCCTACGAATACATGATCTCGTCCCTCGATTGTTGCCTACGAAAAGTGATGATCATCCTTTCAAATGTGCTAGGATACTACTACAAGTTGCCTTCTATGACCATACGATGTCCCTTCGAATGTCCCTTCTACATCCAACGAATAGGGTTACCTACCAACTAATGGTATGGATAGCGCTATTCTAAAGGAACGTAAAATAACATGAAAACGACCATTCTGAGTAGGTAATAAGACTTTTAGTTGCTTGCTCAAATCAAATACTTTTCACACCTCACACTTTTGTCAAAGTTCAAACTCTTTTCAAAAACGAAACATTTCCGAACACTTTGTATACATTCCTACATGAATCATTACAAAGTCAAAGCGAAATGCCTTTTCAAAACATTTTTGTCAAACACACAGAAAGCACTTTTTTTAAATGATCTAAGAGCAACTAAAAGCCCGTAGATAACTACGGATGGAAAGGGGTGCTAATACCTTCCATTTTCATAACCTTCTCCCTTACTCAGAATCTAACGAAGGTCTTTTCCTATTCTTTTCACCTTCCCTTAATTGGATAAAAGAAAAGTCGGTGGCGACTCTTGCTATCCACAACATTTTTGCGATAAAAAGCAAATCAAATTCCCAAAGTCAGTTCACCGTATTACAGAACTGGCGACTCTGTCGGGGAGACACCCTAAAGAGAGAATGCCTTAGGGATTTCTAGATCACTTTTACTGCTTTCTATTTGACTTGCTTGCTTTATCTTTAAGGGTTGCTTGGGTATTATACTTGTGGGGGATCCTACACCCGGATCCAGGTTTCCTTAGGTAAGTAGCAATAGATTGTCGCGACCGTTAGGCGTATACCGAAACGGTCAACATGATGGCTACGTTAGTGTGACACTTTGGATGTCCTGATACTCTTCATTTCCAAGTTGAGGATAGTATTTGGCTTCTATGTGGTGTCATCAGCACTAACTCAACTTTTAGAACCTTAATTGACCCATCTTGGCCATTAGAAGGTAGTGAGATGGTCGGCTTTGGTGTAGACTGAGGTTGGCTGATACTCGATGCTACGCTCATTAAGATCAAACTTTTGGGATATTTTCGGTCGACCACTTTGTAGTCGTATTGAAATAAACGCCTACGAGAAAGATCAATGATATGAGATTCCTAGGACCCGGTTACTATTATAG
Source organism: Vicia sativa (assembly GCA_021764765.1). Taxonomy (NCBI): domain Eukaryota; kingdom Viridiplantae; phylum Streptophyta; class Magnoliopsida; order Fabales; family Fabaceae; genus Vicia; species Vicia sativa. The sequence goes on from CM038792.1 coordinate 253,957,347, forward strand.
AATAGGATGAACCAACTCAAACTTTTGGTAGGGTAAACACCTATACCTCATGCAAGCCTTAAACCTAGGGCTATTGTGTGAATTGTTTGAGCTTGCTAAACATGACATCATGACATCATCGCATTGCATATCATTTCTAACTATTTCAAGACCTAGGAATTTATCTTTGCTCTGTTTTGTAGGGATTATGGCTTCTAGAAAGACTATCCGAATCAACTTCATGGGTATACCTTCTCAGCTCAAACAATTGGTTTCAGAAATTCCCAATCATGCTCAGTTCATTAAAAGGCATGGTTATCTACTTGACTTGGTTCTCTCCAGTTTTGAAGAAGATATGATGCACGTCCTATTCCAGTTCTTCGATCCGAAACACCATTGCATTACATTCCCAGATTATCAGTTGGTTCCTACCTTGGAAGAGTTCTCTAAGCTACTTGGGATAACTATTCTTGACCAAATGCCATTCACCGGTTTAGAAAAGGTTCCTAGGTACGAAGACATCGCATCGGCGCTACATCTAAAACGCCCAGATATTGAAGCCAATTGAGAAACAAAAAGCGGAGTTATGGGTTTACTTGCTAAGTTCCTGATAAAGAAAGCCCGAGAATTCCTCAAAGCTATGAGTTTCCATGCATTTAAAGACATTGTGGCTTTACTAATCTATGGTTTGGTTCTATTCCCTAACTCGGATCAATTCATAGATGTCAACGCCATCAGGATATTCCTTACCCGTAACCCCGTGCCTACTTTACTTGGAGATATCCTACATTCTCTCCACACTCGTACTACTAAAAGACAAGGGACTCTCATGTGTTGCATACCGTTACTTTCCAGGTGGTTTATTTTGCACCTTCCTCCATTTGTATTGAAGAACGAGCAAAGGTTGAGATGGTCTCAAAGACTAATGTCACTCTCTCATTCGGATATTCGTTGGTGTCTTTTCTCTCAAAATGACTTCACATTCATTGAGCTTTGTTGAGAATTCCCTAATGTACCACTCCTTGGTATAAGGGGAGGTATTACTTACAATTTTTCTCTAGCTCTACGTCAGTTTGGGTATGCTCGAAGAGATGGTCCTCATGATATGTTTCTCCAAGATATTGTGTTCGACTACAACGATCTCGAGTGCAAGCGAAGGTTTATACACGCTTGGGGCATGGTAAAGAAGACTGATACCAAGACTTTGGGGCACCAAAACTCCATTCCTTGGGAACCTTACCTCAAATGGGTGCGAGCTCGAGCTCAAAACCTCATGATGCCATTTACACCCGTGTTACCAATAATTATGGAACCTGTTGCTATAGGTGACGTACCCTATATTGTTCTCCATCCTGACATGCCTACTGATTTTGAAGACTTGAAGAGATCCTGGATTCAGCTCAAAAGAAGAAAGGGATACATTTGAAGCTCAGTGTTATGCAAGCGAGAAGAAGGTACTAGAGTTGACAAAGCTACTTCACGAGGAGCGGAACATCAACGCCTACCTCGGCACCAAGAGGAAGCGCCCATGGGAGACAAAAGGCTTTAGGGTTTTGTTCTTTTATTTTTCCGAACTATCTTTTGTACTTAAAAAGAAAAAGAATAAAAAGAGAACTAATAAATGTTTGTTCGTGCTTGTTTAACAAATTTAAATTCCTAATGTCCTTGAAAACATCGCATTGCATTTGCATAAACATCGCATATCATGGCATAACATCTCATAACAGGTACATTGAAGATTGGTTTTCTCATTTTTCTCGCTATTTATTTTAGCAGAAATGGCTCTTGAATAGACTGTCAAAGATCTTCAGGCTCAGAATGATCAGTTCCAGGAGATGTTCACTATCTTGGTCCAAGGCCAAGAAGATCTGAAGAAGCTCATCAACAAAAAGAAGAAGGTCATTGGTGTTCTCAACATGGGAAGACGTCACAAAGGTGGTCCTAAGGAGGTTAGCCGGATAGAGCTCTCAGAGGGAAGTGTCAAGACCGAGGGAAGTGTCAAGGGCAACGAAGATGACCAGCGTGAGCCTGAGAAGAAGGAAGAAGATTATGAGAATGATCAGTACTCTTATGAGGATGACAAATACAAACAACTTGAAGACCATCTGAATACTGTGGAAAATTTGAAGATGTCAGGGCTGAATTTTGATGATCTGAGTCATGTCCCTGGTGTGGTGATTCCTCCCAAATTTAAGGTACCTACTTTTGCCAAGTATGATGGCATTTCTTGTCCGAAGCTGCATTTGAAGTCCTACGTTCAGAAGATCAATCCCCACACTGATGACAGAAAGTTGTGGATGCACTATTTCCAAGAGAGTTTGTCCGAACTCAATTGGGTGGTATTATCGACTAGAGTGACCATATTCGTACTTGGGTGACTTAGCGGATGCTTTCTACGAAATATGAGTACAATCTTGAATTGACACCCTCCCATGCAACTCTGAGCATGTCTATGGGTTGATGAGAAATTCAAAATGCTATTCGAAATGGAGAGATCTAGCAGCGAGTTCAACCACCCTTATCCAATAGGGAATTGGTTGATATGTTTATGGGAACAACGATAGCCCATTCTTCAATCATCGATTGGAAACTCTTCAGCCGGATTCAGTGATACTTACGCATCGATTTGGTATCAAGAGCGGAAAGATCCGGTAGATCGTCAACAAATGTTACGAAGAGATCTTTTGGTGGTAAAAGAAGCCAATGTTGTGTATGGTCGGAAAAGCCGAGCCAAGGCTGCCGTGCTCAATCGTGGGCGGTCGTGATGTCGATCCTCAGAACCCACCTCGACAGACGGCGTAACAGCGCCACGAGGCGGTTACAAAGATCAACATGCCATTGTCATGAAGCCTTGGAACACATGTTGAAAGCGTGATTACCTTGAGGGATCCTCCTCAAAACATTAACACTTCCTCTCGAGATACAATCGTAATGCTAAGTGTGCTTACCACTCCAAACCGGGACATAACTGCGATGATTGTTGGGCTCACAAGAACAAGATTCAAGATATGATTGAAGCTAAGCGATTGAGTTTGATCCTCCTATTGAGACTCAGATATGATCAACGCTCCATGCTAACCATGACAAAATTTCCAATGCTAGTGAAAAGAACTCTTATGTTTTCAACATATTTGACTCGACTATTCCTCGATATTGTTAAGAAGAATTTCTTTGCCGTGTCAATCGGGATGCCCGAGGCGCGTTGGTGCCCATGCACTTGATGGTTGTGCATGGTTGAGAAGACGTATTCAATGCATGATGGATAACCAGTACTATTTAAAACCATCACTGTGGAGGCGTGTGAAAACTTGTCCGAGAATACGAAGATTGAAGATGTGAGTGAAAGCCGAAGTTTGGGATACCTTGGGCGACCAAGTGGAAAATTCGATTACATGGTAAAGTATCTGTTCACGAGTTACAAGATTCTATTGAAGATGTTAAAGCGCAGGATGGGTGACGATTTCCCAGAAGACTCTGGCGATGTTAATACAATAAGGATTTCATCTGCTGATCACGTGCCTAGAGTGGCACCTCTCATCATTACTTCTCCGGACCGGTTCATATTCCTCGACAAGCTATACCTTGGAACTATGGGTGAAGTTTATTATCATGGCGTCAAACAAGACCCTCTACCATCAAGGATATTACGTTGAAGCTACCATTCACGACATTGACAACATCATAGGATCAAGTAAGGTTACCGAACCGGAAGGGTGTTTTCTCCAGAGATCTCTCCTCCAACACTGCGACTCAAGCTCGCATTCCACTTATTGAACCAATTCCGAAGCTAGAGGAAAGAACGGTTGACTCATCCTACTCGGACAAAAGTACCAAAAAGTCATGAAGACACCTCCAAACAAGAAATGGAGAAATTAGAAGATTATCAAGAAGAGTGACTACAATGTTGTGGAGCAGTTGGGACGAGACTCGAGTCAAATCTCCATGCTTGCTCTGCTCTTGTGCTCTGAGGCTCATGCTAAAGCCTTGGTGAATTTTCTGAAGAATGCTCACGTACCATGAGACACTACCTCTTGATCAATTTGAAGTTTGTATAGCTAGCCTGGCTGCCAACAACGGCCTAGGCTTCTCGATTGATTTGACTCCTTCCGGGAAGAAACACAACAAAGCCTTGCACATCTCTGTTGAATGTAAGGGCATTACATTGTCTCATGTTTTGGTAGATACCGGTTCTTCTCTGAATATCCTACCGAAGAGTCCTTTTGACCGACTTGATATTGAAGGATTGGTCTTAAAGCCTAGTGACATAATTGTGAGAGCTTTTGATGGTTCTAATGACTTACTTGGAAACTCATTCGCTTGTTAAAGTCGGTTCCAAGTTTGACTCCACCTTCTTTGTCATGGACATCCGTCGACTTACTCTTGCCTACTTGGGCGCCTTGGATACATGGGGCGGGCGTTGTTACCAAGTTGAAGTACCCAGTGAAGAGGAAAGTTGTTACAGTATGTGGTGAAGAGGAATACATGGTCATTCATCTGCAGTCATTCCGATATCTCGACATGGAAGGTGAATTCTTCGAGACTCCCTGTCAAGCTTTCGAAACAGTTCTAAGGGTCATGCCTGTTGACTCTCCCATCACTCCTGAAGCTACACAAGTTCCGCCTAGGATGGCTTCACTGAAGGATGCTCAAGCTGCAGTTGAAGAAGGAGGTAGTACTATTTGGGGGCAGCTCCCTGAGCTTCCTTTCAAATCCGACAAGACTGGTTTAGGCTTCACCATCAAGGGTCAGAAGATGATACGCCGCGAACGTGCTGGCCAACCTCCCTTTCGCATCAGCCAAATTCGAGTCCATGCTATAGAAGACAACGACAATGACTTCGACATCAGCAAGTGGATCTTCCTAACTCCCGACAACGGACTCAGCAATTGGAAGACTGAAGATGTCATACCAATCTCCTTTAGACAGGTGTAATTGCTTTGTTTTCTGTTTTGCTTTTCGCTTTCTATGCTTTGAACAATAAAGTTTAAAGCCTAGTGTCTTGCCCGGGGCATCATGGCTCGTTTGTGAGGGTTATTATCTGTCATTTGCATATTTCCATTCAATAAAATCGTTGGACTTTTGCATTTAAATGTTGTTTCTTTCTTTTACTTTATCACCCCTTCAAAAGGCTATGTGTTCTTACACACACCCACGTGATACACTATAGAATCACTCTGAATCTCGTTGATAACATCTATGCTATTGCTAAATATGACTTCGATAATCAAATCTACCAAGCCGAAGACGAAAGTGAGGAAGATTGTGAAGTGCCAAGAGAACTTGTGAGACTGCTACAGCAAGAAGATCGAGTTATACAACCGCATGAAGAGTCTGTTGAGGTTGTGAATTTGGGTACTGATGAAGACAGAAAAGAGATCAAGATAGGAGCAGTTCTTGAGAACAGTGTCAAAGAGAGATTGGTTCAGATGCTACGAGACTATATCGAGGTTTTTGCTTGGTCATACGAAGACATGCCAGGTCTAGACATTGACATTGTGGTACACCGGTTACCGACAAAAGAAGGTTTCCTTCCGGTGAAGCAGAAGGTTCGTCGCATGCGTCCTGAGATGTCTGAGAAAATCAAAGCTGAGGTTATGAAACAATTCAATGCCGGTTTTCTAGCTGTTACTTCTTATCCGTAGTGGGTTATAAATGTGGTACCCATACCTAAGAAGGATGGCAAAGATACGAATATCATGGATTACAGATTTGAACAAAGCGAGCCCGAAAGACGATTTCCCACTTCCTCATATTGATGTTCTAGTTGACGACACTGCCCAACATAAGGTTTTCTCCTTCATGGATGGTGTCTCCGGTTACAATCAGATCAAAATGGCTCCTGAAGACATGGAGAAGACTACTTTCGTTACACAGTGGGGCACTTTCTGCTACAAGGTCATGCCGTTCGGATTTGAACGGCGCCACTTATCAGCGTGCCATGGTGGCATTATTTCATGACATAATTCATCACGAGATAGAGGTCTATGTCGACGACATGATAGCTCGATCACAAACTGAGGAAGAACATCTCGATCATTTGCGGAAACTGTTTGATAGACTGAAGAAGTACAGGTTAAGACTTAATCCCAACAAGTGCACCTTTGGAGTCAGATCCAGAAAACTCCTAGGGTTTGTTGTCAGTGGTAAAGGTATTGAAGTTGATCCCGCCAAGGTTAAAGCTATTCAAGAAATGCCAACTCCCTGCACCGAGAAGGAAGTTAGAGGTTTCTTGGGACGATTGAACTACATTTCCAGATCCGTTGCACATCTAACTGCTACTTGTGAGCCAATCTTCAAGTTACTAAAGAAAGATCAAATAGTGGAATGGAACGACGATTTCCAGATCGCCTTCGACAAAATCAAGGAGTACCTACAGAATCCTCCTATCCTGATGCCGCCTGCCGAAGGAAGACCTCTTATCATGTACTTGACAGTATTAGAGAACTCAATGAGGTGTGTGTTGGGGCAACATGAGTGCAATCGAAAAGAGTATGCAATATACTACCTTAGCAAAAGTTTACCGAACGTGAAACAAGATACTCACGACTCGAGAAAACTTGCCTTTAACTTAGGCTGCTCGCCGACTAAGACATGTTGACTCACACTACATTGTTGATCTCAAGATGGATCCGATAAAATACATATTTGAGAAACCGACTCTCTCGAAGAATAGCAAGATGGCAAATGATCTTGACCGAATACGACATCAGTATACTTCGACGATCAAAGGAAGTGTAGTAGCCGATCATTTGGCTCATCAAGCGATGATGACTATCAGATCTATGCGGTTTGAATTTCCGAGCGAAGATGTTTTACTAGTTATTGATTGCGAAGAACCGGGACCAAGCGGACACGAACAAGGATCCCGATGGACGATGGTCTTTGATGGAGCCTCAAACGCACTTGGCAATGGCATTGGCGCCATCATTACATCCCTTGATGGACATCGCCTTTCACCACAGATTATGTTTCATTGCACTAACAACATGGCGAATCTGAGCGTGCATCATGGGTATTAAAGCGCTATTGATTTAAGAATCAAGTTCTTGCAAGTGTACGAACTCAGCTTTAGTGATCAGTCGATAAAGGCGAGTGGGATCGAAGCATCCGAATCTCATTCCATATCGAGCATGCAAGTTTGATCCCTACTTGAAGAGATTACTTTCAATCATATTCCACGAGAAGAGAATCGGTTAGCGACGTTGGCTACCATGTTGTCTATGCTCAAGGTTAGATGGGACAATGAGGCTCCCCAATCATTATCGAAGTTTAACGAACCGATATTTGTTGTGAACTTGATACGAAGAAACCTTGGTACTCTGAAATGAAGGGTATCTTGAGACTTAGGAATATCTTGGGGGCATCATCAGCGATAAAGAAGTTCTTGAAGATTTGCATCCAAATTGTGCTTCCTCGACAGCGACATCTTATACAAAGCCTTTGGTACCCTCGACATTGGCTACCATCTATATAAATCTATCACATGTCTTTCTTGTCACAAATGTCGATATCTGTGAGACAAAGTGCACGTACCTCCGGTACCTTTGAATGTTATTAACGCTCCTTGGCCTTTCTTAATGTGGGGCATTGACATGATTGGGGAAATCAAGCCCACCGCTTCCAACGGACACCGTTTCATCCTTGTGGCAATTGAGTATTTCACCAAGTGGGTAGAAGCAGCCTCGTTTGCATCTGTTACCAAGAATGTTGTGGCTCGATTTATCAAGCATAATCTTATCTGTCGGTATGGAACTCTTGAAAGGATTATCACAGATAACGGTTCTAACCTTAACAACAAAATGATCACCGAACTCTGCACGCAGTTCAAGATCAAGCATCACAACTCTTCTCCATATCGGCCTAAGATGAATGGCGCAGTGGAAGCCGCCAATAACAATATTAAGAAGATCATATAGAAAATGACAGTGACTTACAAGGATTGGCATGAGATGTTGCCATTTTCTCTCCATGGTTATCGCACTACAGTACGAACATCAACAGGGGCAACCCCCTTCTCTCTTGTATATGGTATGGAAGCGGTCCTACCAATCGAGGTTCAGATACCCTCAACTAGAGTCCGCCAGGACGTAGAGTTAGGCGAAGACGATTGGGTCCAGACTCACCTTGCCAGATCAACTTGATCGATGAGAAACGACTCGCATCCATCTGCCATGGACAAATCTATCAGAAACGAATGATCAGAGCATTTAACAAGAAGGTCAAGCACCGAGTTTACCAAGTCGGTGATCTAGTAGTCAAGCGCATCATTCTTCCACAAGGTGATCCCAGGGGAAAATGGACTCCCACCTACGAGGGACCGTTTGTAGTCAAGACAGTATTTTCCGGTGGAGCTATGATACTTAGCACCATGGATGGTGAAGACTTCCCACACCCTGTGAACGCGGACATAGTCAAAAAATACTACGCATAAAAGAGACCCGCTAGGTCGAGTGGCCTAGGAAAAAATAAGGGCATCCTGGCGAACCAAAAGGGTTCGGGCAAAAGTTAAGGATAAATACAAAACATGTACACCCGACAAGTCGAAAACCTACAAAGGCGGCTTAGGCAAAAAGTATCATGGTAAAAACCGAAAGGCGGTCTAGGCAAAAGTTAGGGATTTAAGCGTCGACTATGTCGTCGGATCACCTACTTCGGACTACTAGCGACATTCAAGATTCAAATGGCGAAAATCAATTCACTCACTTTCTACTGACAGCAAGGAGATGAGATAGTTGAAATATATGAGTACTAGCATAGTTTGAAACTTAACGAGATTGTTTCACATAGCTTTCTACTTTTCTTGTGTACAAACTACTTGGCCATACCTTTTTAAATTAATACAAGTTCTTTCTCTTACAATTTTCACTATTGTTGTTTGCATAAAGTCCAACGTTTGCTTTGAATGATTATATGCATCGACAATAAAATCTATTTACAAACATGCGAAGTGAGCGAACAAGGATAATTACTACAGGCTCTAGGAATTGAGATGACGACGAAAGTCACCAATACGTTCCCCTGCAGAGTACAATCCCCATAGAGGTGTCGCTCACTACAAAACTTCCCGGTACACTTTTCCTCCACTAATCCGGACATTCCAAGCTTCATCACGTTAGTCCCGAGCAATGATCCCAATCGGTGAACCATGTCACATCAGTCTCCGAGCAGTAACGGTTCATCTCCAGCAGAGGTATTTATCCCCATAAGAATATCTCTCAATAATCATCATTTCCCCAGCAGCAACAATATCCAGACTTGAAACTTGGTCAGATAGTGCATCGGAGGAAATCTACAATTTTTATTCCCCAGCTAGAGGTTTCAACGGGCTCCAGCCTTGTCTCCCAGCAACAATTAAATACTCTCCAGCAGGATTTATACGCAAGATCCCCAATAGAGTACCTCCTAGATTCTCCCCAGTATGGTCTAGGCACAAGATCCTCAGTAGGGTACATCTCGATCTCTACCATCCTCAGCAGCATAAATATCCAGACTCGAAACTTGGTCGGAAAGTGCATCGGAGGAATCAAGGATATCTTTCTTCTCTTTTAAAAGTAGGGTTTTCATCTGTTTCGTCTCCAAACAGAAGCCAGAAATCCTCAGGCAGAGCATCTACATCTTCTTCAAGATGCATATGTTTTGAAATACCGCAACATCTATCATTCATACATTATTCATAAAAGTCATAACTTGTGCATATATCATTCACACACATTGTCATGCATCATAATCTGCATAATACTAACCATATTCTATCAGCGTTTCTTTTGTTTTTCCCCAAAAATAGGTGAAAATCACTTCTGAAACAACAGGTCCAGGATTAATACCCGAAGCCAGACGGGAAACCCTATCTGAACGACCGCCTTAGTTGTCCTCCGAAAACAGATCCAGGATTAATACCCGAAGCCAGACGGGAAACCCTATCCAAACGATCACCCAGGTTGTCCTCCGACAACAGGCATTGGATCAACACCCGAAGCACAATAGGGAAGCTATCCACTTTCTGCCGACTATTATCCTCTCATCATAATTGAAACGAATATTTATTCTGACTCTCTCTTATTATCAACAGCAACTACAGAGTCTGGCGTATGACTCAGTTGCCCTGGATGGCATCTTAAGCCCATCTCCGATTATTTATCGACAACTCTCCACTTTCAGGATGCTGCATATTTGGTTAAAAACCGATACAAACCAATAGCTTCATTCAAAGACAGGCACGAAGTCTAACGTACGACTCTCTCCGGATGCCATCTTAAGCCCATCTCCGTGATCTCTTCTATCTTCAAGAATATCTGCAGAGCCTAGCGTACGGCTCGTTCCCCAGCATCAGTCTCTCCGGATGGCATCTTAAGCCCATCTACGACGACTCTCCTACCCAGGCAATGTCTTGAGTCTAGCGTACGACTCATTCCCCAGCGACATCTCCCAGATTCTCCAAATGGCATCTGTAAGCCCATTCCCAATCAACAGCGAGTGCAAATTTTCAGGTGTACTCGAGTGTTCAATCATCTTCTACCTCCAGGTCACGAAAGGCACGCATGCCAATCTAACCCATCCAGTACAAGAGGATTGAACAGGGGCAACTGTCATACCCCAAAATTTTCTCTCTTACTTCTCAAGGCATTTCATACATCCATACTCAAGGATTCCTCAAGGGTTGATCAGACAAACCGTCTCCTAGACAATCAACCCAAACTAGGGTTTGGCTATCCTCAGATCTAGATGGATTTCCAACATCCCCAATGGTCATCATGCTTCCTCATATGCTTCAAAGAATCTCCATGTCAAGTTTCAAGCCCTACAAGTCAAGTTTCCTCAGAAAATTGCTCAGATGGTTGAAAATCAGTTGTATTGGACAAAAAGTCAACTGTGGTCAACAGACAGTCAAACTTCATAATTTTTGGTCAACATCCATATTTTGAAGTGAAATTCATCATTTGATCAAGGTTTGATCATGATTCATCAAGAAAACTCAAGATTTGATCAAAAGTCAAACTTTCGAAATTAGGGTTTTCTAGAGAAAAGTCAACTGAACTTTGACTGAGTATAACTTTCTCATACTTTTTCAGAAAATTTTTCCACTACCTCTCATTTTGAAGGGAATTCAATTCTCTACAACTTCATGTCCCACAAGCATGGTCAGAAAATGCTTCATTTTGAAGATATGGATCAAATCATTACAGGTCCTTTTCAAAGTCAACAAAAAGTCAACTTGTTGTAAAGAAGTGTTATTGAGCATGGAAACTCCAATTGAGATGAAACCAAACAGGTTGTTTAGAGGACATCTAGAGCTTTCTAAAAACTTCAAGAACACTAAATAATGTTGAAAACTGACCAAAATACACCTTGTACAAGTTGGGCATTTTTGAAGAATTGCAAAAAGAAAGATATTTGACAAAATCCAATTTTTTCCAAATGGGCCTATAATTTTATGATCCAAACTTGATCATAATATTATTTGTGACCTCTTGATGCGTTGCCACGACCACCTTCTATTTTTTTGATTTATTTTTGAAGTTAAAAGCATTTAAATGAAAATTAAATTAAATAAAATATGAAAATAAGGTATAATTTGAGTTGGGTTGGTTTTTTATCAAGCTTGGGGACCAAGAAAGCCCACACAACTTGCCAAATTCATGCTAGCTCATGCAAGGAAAGAAAAATCAAATTTTTGAAAAGATTTGATTTGAATTTAAAAAGAAATATTTTTGCATTGAAGAGTGTATCTTTTTTCATTCTTTTTGCTTCAATCTTTCACTCTATAAATACACAACACATCCACAAGACCAGAGGACGAAACCCTAGCCCTCGGAAGCAACCCTATTTTCTCAAAAAATTCACAAAGTTGGCAAAAATCGTATTCCATATTCCAGCAAGTTTCAGCCAAAACCAAGCCTTCCATTGTGTTCCTGAGGTAATTTGGAGTAAGTACACATCATTATCCATGGTTGAAACTGCATGAATTGAGCTATACATGAACATACATATTCATAATTTTCTTGAAATCGAATTTTTATTATCTGCTTGTTTTAATCGAAACTAACCATTCTAATGTGATCATGAGACATCATAGACAGGATCTGGGCCATCGTTCTCAAGCTTGAACGTCCAGAAATCAATTTGCCATGTTTAGGGTTTTTTAAACTATTAGCCGAATTGGATTACCGGGAACTTTCAAGCAAAACTAACACCACCATTGAACTCGCAATGGTAAAAACATAAGCATCCCTAGCTCGGATGTAGCGTGTGGTGATACATCCGGTGGTCACGGGTTCGATCCACAGCTTCGAATTCTTTTTTTTAACACTTTTCCATAGCTTTTCTATTTTCTATTTTTCTTAATATTTTCATGTTAGTTTAATTAATCTTCAAACATTTTTTTCATGCATCTAAAAAACACCAAAAATATTTTCCTTTTGCATTTTAATCAGAAAAATACTTATTTAATTTTTGACATTAAAATTAATATTTTTGCATGCATATTTTAATTAATTGCTAATTAATCATTAAATTGACTTTTAATTGTTTTTAATTATCGAAATCGATTCAGAAAATTACCCAAAAATTATCTTATCATCTTATTGTCATTACTAACCTAAAACCTTTTTCCTCATTCAAAAATCATGTTTTTACTAACATTTTTCTTCTTATGCAATTTCTTCGTATTTTTCGATTATGTATCTGCTTACAGGTTGTAACGTTTCGGACGATTTTTCTTGCTTTTCTTTTCAATATTATGTAACTTCCTATGGGATGTAATAGTTTAATTAGGACTTTTATTTTCCGCACTCCTATTATGTAACTGCCCCAAAGCCATGTAATAGCGTAGGACTTTATCTTTCCGCACTTTACTTTTTGTAATTTATTTTCCGCACCCTATAAATTGCTAGTTATTAGGCGTGCATGGCAAGATAAAATTGGACATAGATCACTCATAATTCCAAGATAACATATTTGAATTTAACACACTATTTTCACATATGCACCCCTTAGGGTAATTTTCTCTCGTTGCCTTACGATTACAAATGGTCAAGTCTCGAATGTAGAGGTATCCTAGCACCGTTGCCTACAAATATATCATCATAGTCCCTTCGAATACAAAGATCATAGACCCACGATGTCGCCTACGAATACATGATCTCGTCCCTCGATTGTTGCCTACGAAAAGTGATGATCATCCCTTCAAATGTGCTAGGATACTCCTACAGAGTTGCCTTCTATGACCATCGATGTCCTTGAATATCCCTTCTACATCCAGAATAGGGTTACCTACCAACTAATGGTATGGATAATGCTATTCTAAAGGAGCGTAAAATAACACAACGACCATTACGGCGGTAATAAGACTTTTAGTTGCATGCTCGAATCAAATACTTTTCACACCTCACACTTTTGTCAAAGTTCAAACTCTTTTCAAAAGCGAAACATTTCGAACACTTTGTATAAATTCCTACATGAATCATTACAAAGTCAAAGCGAAATGCCTTTTCAAAACATTTTGTCAAACACACGAAAGCACTTTTTAAAATGATCTAAGAGCAACTAAGAGCCGTAGATAACTACGGATGGAAAGGGTGCTAATACCTTCCCTTTTCATAACCTTCTCCCTTACTCGAGAATCTAACGGAGGTCTTTTCTGTTCTTTTCACCTTCCCTTAATTGGATAAAAGAAAGTCGTGGCGACTCTTGCTATCCGCAACATTTTTGCGATAAAAAGCAAAACAAATTCCCAAAGTCAGTTCACCGTATTACACACACATTCTTGACCGTGCGTATCGATGCACATCCTTTATCTGTATTGTCTGGATTACGATCTTGTACATGTGTATTTGCTTGGATGTATGACACACATTCGATTATGCTTTTGTGCCTCCGCACACTTCTCACAGATTTCTTTATTGCGTGCCGTGACTTGAAGTTTTCGGGAGTATTTTTAGCTCATGAGTGCTCTTGGATCTTTATCCGTTTGGTATTTATTTTACTTTGTTTACCGCATTCTTTTACCGCTTTTCTAGAGCATGAGAAGTAGGGTTTACGCTTTCCTTGCCATGAGTAGGAATAGAGATGTATGAAGGGGCTTCCGTGGTTGGAGCATGTTCGGGAACCCCTCTGGTTTATTTAAAGACCCGTTTAGGCGCACATTTGCTAATTGTGTTTGGTTTGTTTAAAATCCTCCATCTGCATAGGGAGAAAATTCTTAGTAAGTGTTTACATTTGTGCTTGCATAGGTCAAGAGTGGTTAGGACACCCGACGTGGCACCACCAAGCAAAGTCCCGCTCTTTATATTTCCTGCTATCGAGTCATAATGATATGATGGGCAAGCGGAAAGGGTCCGTAATCGACCCCCGCACAGTTCTTGTCCATGTCAGCTCAACACACGCGAATCGTGTTGCTTCCTTTATCGAGTCAATAATAATAAAGTGGCAAGAGTTCCCTATTCTGACTCTCCATGCTTTCTTGGGGTTCACATTTATTGTAGAGCTCGCATCATTTTCTCTTCACACTTGACAATTCATGTCATGCGGTGATACTATTCATAGGAATCGGATGTGTCGGCTCCTGGTTGACTCACGGTATGCTCGTTACTGTCGAGGCTATGGAACTTCCTCCTTTTCCTGCGCTTGTGTGCCATTTGTTTGTTTGCATTGCATTGTTGTGTGTAAAAGCACTTGCTTGCTTCATCCCTTTTGTCATCTTGATTCTACATTAGGTAGTGATTCGAGATAGACATGGATTTAGGTTACAAACCTGTTCCATTCCTTTTTGTCGTCTTCGATTCTACTTCAGGTGGTGGATCGAGATAGACATAGATTTAGGTTGTAAACCTTTGGCATGTTCCCTTAGGATTCTCTTGAATCTACTTTAGGTAGTGATTCGAGTTATACCTTAGGTTGTAATCCATGCATGATACAATTAGGGATATCATTAGATAGTTTCCCTTGTTTGTTTTCTAGTTTCTTTTGCATCCATGCATGTAATAAGATTAAAACTTGTTTTCTTTTTCTTTTGCAAACCAAAACACTTAATAATGGTTGAAACTCCTTTTTTAAGGTAAAAACAACCAACCAATACAAACCTTTTTTTTGCCTACGGGTTTTCTTTTGTGTTTAAAACTCTTTTTCATAAGTAAAAAACACATAACCAACCAAAACATATGAGTCGAAATACGTAGGCATCTTATCACGAGGCTCGATCGAGCAAACTTTGTAAATACTTCCTTCTTTTCCCCGTGTTTTCTTTATTTTATTTTCTTTCACATGGATTCTCTTTTAGCATACAGCTATAGCAATTAAGCAGTAAATAGATATAAACACACCCATTAGATAGAAAATAGAAGTGGATATCATAGAGTACTACGAACGTGTGGGGTGCTAATACCTTTCCTTCGCGTAATAGATTCCCTTACCCTATCTCTCGGTCACAAGACCGTTTCTTTTCCCTTTCAGGTTTTCGCGATGCGTTCACCTTTCTCCTTTTGCGAGATAAAAAATGTTCGATGGAGACTTCAATGATATAGTTATCGGATGATGTTCAACTGGTTGTTTCAGTTGGTGACTCCACTAGGGATAGTACAGACCTCTTGCTGGTCCGATCAGGAGTCGATCCTAGCTTTTATTTTCATGTCTATTGAGTGTTTATTTTTTTTTTATTTACTTGCTTTATCGCATCATCCTTTGTATACTTGCATTGCCTTCTATGTGGCATTTTATCGCTTTCATATATCCTGTATATGGGTTGCTGCTGTACTGGTTATCCTTTTGATTGGATGGGAGTTACATGAGGTAAAAGGCCCCCTACCCCGGCTGTCATACCCCAAAATTTGCCCTCCATCTTCTCAAGATATTTCATACATCTATACTCAAAGTTCCTCAAGAGTTGATCAGACAAACTCTCTCCTAGACAATCAACCCAAACTAGGGTTTGGTATCTCTTAGGCCAAGATGGGCTTCCAACATCTCCAATGGTCTTCATGCCTCCTCATATGCTTTAAATATTCTCCATGTCAAGTTTCAAGCTTCACAAGTCAAGCTTCCTCAAACAATTGCTCAGATGGTTGAAAATCAGTTGTATTGGACAAAAAGTCAACTATGGTCAACATGCAGTCAAACTTCATAATTTTTGGTCAACATCCTCATTTTGAAGTCACATTCATCATTTGATCAAGGGTTGATCATGATTCATCAAGAAAACTCAAGATTTGCTCAAAAGTCAAACTTTCTAAATTAGGGTTTCTAGGTGAAAAGTCAATGAACTTTGGTGATCATAACTTTCTCATACTTTCTAGAAATTTTCCACCATCTCTTGTTTTGAAGGAAATTCAATTCTCTACAACTTCATGTCTCACAAGAATGTCAAAAATGCTTCATTTGAGAGGTATAGCTCAAAACATTCTGAGGTCATTTTCAAAGTCAACAAAAACTCAACTTTTGTTTTGAAGATATATTGAGCATGGAAACTCCAATTGAGATGAGACCAAAACGGTTGGTTAGAGGACTCTTAGAGCTTTCAAAAGTCCAAGAACACTCAAAATGTGGAAAATTGAGCAAGATACACTATTGAAGTTGGGCAATTTTGGACAATTACACAAAAGGACATTTTGGTCAAAATGCAAAATTTTCCAAATGGGCCTAAAATCTTTTGATCCCAAACTTGTTCATGACATTATTCTTGACCCATAAATGCTTGGCCATGGCAATTTTCTATTTTATTAATTTATTTTTGAATTTTAGAACATTTAATTCAAAATTAAATTATATAAAATATGAAAATGATATATTTTTCCAAAAGGGCTGATTTTATATCTTCCTTGAAGTCCAAGATAGCCCAAGACTCTTGCCAAATTCGTGCATGATCATGCATTGAAGAGGAAATCAAATTTTCTCCAAGAAAATTGATTTTATTTGAAAAAAATTGAATGCTCCAAATCAAATCTTTTTTAACTCCTTTTTCTCTCCAAATCCTCTCTATAAATATCAAGCATTGTACACAGCCACAGGAAACCCTAGCTCAAGCCAAACCCTTATTCTTGCAAAAATTTTCAAGAAACTTGAGAAAATCGTGTTTGAATTTCCAGCCACTTGCAGCCCTCAAAAATCATTCCATCGTGCTCAGAGGGTAAGTTTGAGTAAGAATGCATTATTGACATTGATCAAACCATCGGTCGAGCCACATACATGCATACATATTCAACCTTTCTTGATTTTTGCATTTTATTATTCTGCTTGTGTTGATCGATTCTAATGCTTTCATTGTGTTTATAAGACTCCATATGACCGATCTGGGCAATCGTTTCACACCTTGAACGTCAGGATTGCATATTGCCATGGTTAGGGCAATTTAAAACATTTGTTCGAACCGGTGAATTCTGGTCGTTTCATTAAAAGCGATGGCACCATTGAACTCGGAAGGTTCGATTTAGGGGTAGGTCTTCCTTTCGTTTATGTCTTTTATTTTGCGAGGTTTTGGATCGAGTTTGGTGGAGAAGGCGACGGAGCTAGGGAACTCGTCGTTGACCGTTGAGGAATCCGGCGAGGCATGCGTGGCGGAAGCAAGCAATCTGATTCGTCCATCCAGTCAACTGGGGTCCACGCGTGGCTGACTCAGTTTGAATATAATCCAGGGACACGTAATCATTCAAATGCCTTTGATTTCCAGCTTTCCAACACCAAGTGTCAAGTGGTCTGGTGGTTAAGGCGCTCACTGTGTGTAGATACCCCTCAGGGTCACGAGTTCGATCCACTCCAGGGTTGATCCGATTCAGACGATTCTTTCTTTATCATTTTATTTCTCAATAATGTAACTGTCTATGGGATGTAGTAGTTTAAATTAGGATCTTTATTTTCCGCATTTTTAAATTATGTATCTGCCCCAAAGCCTTGTAATAGCGTAGGACGTTTACCTTTCCGCATTTTACATTCCGCATTTTAATTTCCGCACTCTATAAATTGCTAGTAACTAGGCGTGTATGGCAAGATAATAACGAACATAGCCCACTAATTTGCAAGATAAAATACTTGAAATCAACACACTTCTTTCACACCACTTTAGGGTAATTCTCTCGTTGCCTTCGATTCAAAATGGTCATGTCCCTCGAGCGTAGAGGTATTCTATGTATTGCCTTCAAACAAATCATCATAGTCCCGATACAAAGATCATAGACCCACGATGTCGCCTCCGAATACATGATCTTGACCCTCGATTGTCGCCTCGAAAATGATGATAGTCCCTTGAATGTGCTAGGATACTTCCTACAAGTTGCCTTCTATGACCATCCGATGTCCCTCGAATGTCCGCTTACATCCAACGAATGGAGCTACCTACTAACTAATGGTGCGGCTAGCGCTATTCTAAAGGAGCGTAAATGCAAAACGACCAATTCGAGTGGGTAATAAGTCTTTTAGTTGCTTGCTCTAAACCAAATGCTTTTCACACCACAGACTCTTTTCAAAGTTCAAACTCTTTTCAAAGCGAAACTTTTCGAACACTTTGTATACACTCCTACATGAGTCATTACAAAGTCAAGCGAAATGTCTTTTCAAAACATTTTTGTCAAACACAGAAAGCAATTTTAAAGGTGATCTAGAGCAACTAAGAGCCCGTAGATAACTACGGATGAAAAGGGTTGCTAATACCTTCCCTTTTCATAACCATTCTCCCGAACTCAGAATCTAAACGAAGGTCTTTTTCTGTACTTTTACCTTCCCTTAATTGGATAAAAATAAAAGTCGGTGGAGACTCTTGCTATCCGCACATTTGCGATACAAAAATCCACAAAGTCAGTTCACCGTGTTACAGAACTGGCGACTCTGCTGGGGATACACCCTAAAGAGAGAATTGCCTTAGGGATTTCTAGATAACCTTTATTGCTTTTTGTTTGACTTTTATGCTTTATCTGTAAGGGTTGCTTGGGTATTATATTTGTGGGGGATCCTACACCCGGATCCGGGTTTCCTTTTAGGTAAGTAGCAATAAATCATCGCGACCGCTAGACGTATAACTAAACGGTCAACATGATGGCTACGTTAACGTGACACTTTGGTTGTCCCGATACTCTTCATTCCCAAGTTGAGGATAGTATTTGGCTTCTGCGTGGTGTCATCAAGTGCTAACTAAACTTTTAGAACCTTAATTGACCCATCTTCGCCATTAGAAGGTAGTGAGATGGCCGGCTTTGGTGCAGACTAAGGTTTGTTGATACTCGATGCTATGCTCATTGAGATCAGACTTTTGGGATATTTTCGATCGACCACTTGGCAGTCGTATTGAAATAAATGCCTACGAGAAAGATCAATGATGTGAGATTCCTAGAACCCGGTTACTATTATAGGACAGGATGAACCAACTCAAACTTTTGGTGGGGTAATCACCTATACCTCATGCAAGCCTTAAACCTAGGCTCATTGTGTGAATTGTTTGTGTGTGCTAAACATGACATCATGACATCATTCGCATTGCATATCATTTCTAACTATTTCAAGGACCTAGGGATTTATCTTTGCTCTGTTTTGTAGGAGTATTATGGCTTCTAGAAAGACTATCCGAATCAACTTCATGGGTATACCTTCTCAACTCAAAGAATTGGTTTCAGAGATTCCCGACCATGCTCAGTTCATCAAAAGACATGGTTATCTGCTTGATTTGGTTATCACTAGTTTTGAAGAAGATATGATGCATGTCCTATTCCAGTTCTTTGATCCGAAGCATCATTGCTTTACATTCCCAGATTATCAGTTGGTTCCTACCTTGGAAGAGTTCTCTAAGCTACTTGGGATACCCATTCTTGACCAAATGCCATTCACCGGTCTAGAAAAAGTTCCTAAGTACGAAGACATTGCATCCGCTTTACACCTTAAGCGCTCAGACATTGAAGCCAATTGGGAAACTAGAAGTGGAGTTAAGGGTTTACTTGCTAAGTTCCTAATTAAGAAAGCCCGAGAATTCCTCAAAGTTATGAGTTTCCATGCATTTGAAGACATTGTGGCCTTGCTAATCTATGGTTTGGTTCTATTTCCTAACTCGGATCAATTCATAGATGTTAGCGCCATCAAGTTGTTTCTTACCCGTAATCCTGTGCCTACTTTACTTGGAGACATCCTACATTCTCTCCACACTCGTACTACTAAGAGACAAGGAACTCTCATGTGTTGTGTACCATTACTTTCCAGGTGGTTTATTTCGCACCTTCCTCCATCGAGTTTGAAGAATGAACAAAGGTTGAGATGGTCTCAAAGGTTGATGTCACTCTCTCATTCAGATATCCGTTGGAATCTTTTCTCTCAAAAGGATTTCACCTTCATTGAGCGTTATGGAGAATTCCCTAATGTACCACTACTTGGTATAAGAGGAGGTATTACTTACAACCCTTCTCTAGCTCTACGTCAGTTTGGCTTTGCTCGAAGAGATGGTCCACATGATATGCTTCTCCAAGATGTTGTGTTCGACTACAATCACAATCTCAATGCAAATGAAGGTTCATACACGCTTGGGGCATGGTAAAGAAGGCGATACCAAGACTTTGGGGCACCAAAACTCCATTCCTTGGGAACCTTACCTCATATGGGTGAGAGCTCGAGCTCAAAACCTCATGATGCCATTCACGCTTTGTTTACCATAATTATGGAACCTGTTGCTATAGGTGGCGTACCTATCTTGTTCTCCATCGACATGCCTCACGATTTTGAAGATTTGAAGAGATCTGGATTCAACTAAAGAAGAGGATACCTTTGAAGCTCAGTGCTATGCAAGCGAGAAGAAAGTGCTAGAGTTGACCAAGTTACTTCATGAGGAGCGAAACATTAACGCCTACATCGGCACCAAGAGGAAGCGCCCATGGGAGACTTAGTGCTTTAGGATTTTTATGCCTTTCTTTTATTGTTTTGAACTATCTTTTGTACTTAAAAAGAAAAATAATGAAAAGAAGAACTAATAAATGTTTGCTCATTGCTTGTTTAACAAATTTAAATCTCTTAGGTCCTTGAAAACATTGCATTGCATTCGCATAAACATTGCATATCAGAGCATAACATTGCATCACAGGTACATTGGAGATTGGTTTTCTCATTTGCTCGCTATTTATTTTAGCGAAATGGCTCTTGAACGATCATCAAAGATCTTCAAGCTCGAATGCTCGGTTCATTGAGATGTTCACTTGGTCCAAGGCCAAGAAGATCGAAGAAGCTCATCAGAAAGAAGAATGTTGTTGGTCTCCTCAACATGGGTAGGCGCTATAAAGGTGGTCCTAAGAGGTCGATCGGATAGAGCTCTCGGAAGGAAGTGTCAAGGTGAACAAAGTAACAAGGGTAATGGTGAAGGCGGTCGACTGAGCTTGAGAAGAACTATGATGATGGCCAATACTCGATGAGGATGACAAGTACAAACAACGAAGACCGTTTGAATCTTGTGGAAAACACGAAGATGTCCGGGCTGAATTTTGATGATTTAAGTCTAGTTCACGGTGTTGTGATTCCTCCCAAGTTCAAAGTTCCAACTTTTGCTAAGTATGATGGCATGTCTTTCCTAAGCTGCATTTGAAGTCCTATGTGAAGATCAACCAATTGAGACGAGAAAGTTGTGGATGCACTATTTTCAAGAGAGTTTGTCAGGAACTCAATTGGAGTGGTATTATCACTAGAGAATGGCCAGTATCCGTACTTGGGTGACTTGGTGATGCTTTCTCTGACGATATAGTACAATCTGAATTGACACCACTCGCATGCAACTACAAAGCATGTCTATGGGTCGTGATGAGAAGTTCAAGGTATGCTCGAGAAATGGAGAGATCTAGCGGTGAGTTGACCACCCTTGTCCAATAGGGAGTTGGTTGATATGTTCATGGGGACACTAACAGGCCCATTCTTCAATCATCGATTGGAAACTCTTGTTAGGGTTCACCGTGATATTGACAATGACGTGTTGGTATCAAGTGGGAAGATTCGGTAGAGACATCTTAATCTTGCGAAGAGATCTTTTGGTGGTAAGAAAGAAACTAATGATGTGTATGGTCGGGAAAAGCCGAGCCAAGACCGACCGCTCAATGCGTAGGCGGTTGTGATCTCAATCCTACATCGGCACAACCTCGGTGAGACAACGTAACGAGCCTTAGCGAAGATGGTTATGAAGATCAACATGCCTTTGCCATGAGCCTTGCAACATGTTGAAAGCGGTGATTACCTTGAGGATCCTCCTCGAATGTCAACACCTCCTCTCCGTACAATCCTAATGCTAAGTGTGCTTACCATTCCAATAGCCAGGGGCACGACGCGACAATTGTTGGGCTCGAAGAACAAGATTCGGATATGATTGAAGCTAAGAAGATTGAGTTTGATCCCCTTGAGACTACGAATGTGATCAGCGCCTATGCCTAACCATGACAAGAGTTCCAATGTTGTTGGCGGCGATACTTATGTTTTCAACATAGATGACTTGACCATTCCTCGATGGTATTAAGAAGAATCATTGCAAGCGGCGTCGACCAGGATGCCAGAGCTGTCGTTGGTGCCCATCGCACTGATGGTTGTGCTTGGTTGAGAAGGCGTGTTGATGCATGATGGATAACCGTGAGATACTATTTACGAAGCCACCGGTCGAAGGCGTGTGAAGAAATGTCTAAGTTGAAGATTGACAATGCGAACGAGCGTACCATCGTGTGGGACACCTTAGGGCAGCAGTGGAAAGTATGATTACATGGTGAAGTACCTTTGTTCACGAGCTACAAGATTCCTATTGAAGATGTTAAGGCAGCCGGTTGGGGTGGCGATTTCCCGAAGACTATCTTGATGTTAACACAATAAGTTTCCTCTGTGACCACATGCCTAGAGTGGCACCTCTCATCATTACTTCTCGAGGTTCCGTATTCCTCGACAAGGCTATCCCTTGGAATTATGGGTGATGTTTACTACCATGGCGTCAAGCAAGACCCTCGACCATTGAAGATCTTACCGTTGAAGCTTCCATTCTGACATTGACAACATCATAGGATCAAGTAAGGTGACTCGAGCGGAAGAGTATTCTCTCCAATATCTCTCCTCCAAAGACACGCGACTCCGGCTCGCATTCGGCTATTCAATCCATTCCCAAACGAGGAGGAAAGAACATTGACTCATCACCTGCTCAACGAAGTACCAAAGGAAGTTCTGAAGACACCTCAAACAAGAAATGGAGAAATTAAGAAGATTATCAAGAAGAGTAACTACAATGTTGTGGAGCAGTTGGGACAGACTCCGAAGATCTCCATGCTTGCTCTGCTCTTGTGCTCGAGGCTCATACTAGCCTTGGTGAAGTTTCGAAGAATGCTCATGTGCCGCAAGACACTACCAGCGACCAGTTTGAAGTTTGTATTGCTAGCTGGCTGCCAACAACGACCTAGGCTTCTCTGATGCTGATTTGACTCCTGCCGGAAAGAAACACAACAAAGCCTTGCACATCTCTGTTGAATGCAAGGGCATTACACTATCCCATGTTTTGGTGGATACCGGTTCTGCTCTAAATATCCTTCCGAAGACTGCTTTTGATCGGCTTGATGTCGAAGGGTTGGTTCTGAGACCCAGTGACATAATTGTGAGAGCTTTTGATGGTTCTAAGCGAACGGTACTTGGATAGCTCACTCTGCCTGTTAAAGTCGGTTCCCAGACTTTTGGCTCCACTTTCTTTGTCATGGACATCCGTCCAGCCTATTCTTGCCTACTCGGACGCCCTTGGATACATGAGGCAGGCGCTATTACCTCTACTTGCATCGAGCTGAAGTACCGGTGAAAGGAAGGTTGTTACAGTATGTGGTGAAGAGGAATATATGGTCAGTCATCTACAGTCATTCCGTTACCTTGAGATGGAAGGAGAATTCTTCGAAACTCCTTGCCAAGCTTTTGAAACAATACCCAGAGACGTGCCTGTTGACCCTCCTGTCACTCCTGAAGTTACACAAGCTCCGCCTAGGATGGCCTCGTTGAAAGATGCTCAAGGCATTGAAGAAGGTAGTACTATTTGGGACAGCTCCACGATCTTCCTTTCAAATTTGACAAGGCGGTTTAGGCTTCACCATCAGTCGAAGATGATACACCGTGAGCGTCTTGGCCAACCCTTCGCATTGGCAGTGGAATCCATGCTATAGAAGGCAGCGACAACGACTTGACATCGCAAGTGATGGATCTTTAACTCGGATCATGGGCTCGACAATTGGAAGGCGAAGGCGTCATACCAATCTCCTTTAGCAGGGAGTAATTGCTCTTGTTTTGTTTTGCTTTTATATTTCTTTATGTTTTGAACAATAAACTTTGAAAGCCTAGTGCCTTGCAGGGGCATCATGGCTCATTCGAGGGTTATTATCATCGTTTGCGTATTTTCATTCAATAAATCGTTGGACTTTTGCATTCAATTGTTTGTTTTCTTTCTTTTACTTTATCACCCCTTAAAAGCTATGTGTTTCTTACACACACACGTGATACAACTGCTCACTCCGAATCTAGATTAATAACACTATGCTATTGCTAAATATGACTTGATAATCCGATCTACCAAGCGAAGGCGAAAGTGAGGAAGATTGTGAAGTGCGGAGAAACTTGCGGGGCCCTTTCTGACAAGAAGAAGCGAGTTATACATCCACCACGAAGAGCAAGTTGAGGTTGTGAATTTGGAGTCTTGTGAAGGCAGAAAGAGATCAAGATAGGAGGCGGTCTTGAGCAGTGTTAAAGAAAGGTTAGTTCGGATGCTACGAGACTACATTGAGTTTTGCTTGGTCATACGAAGACATGCGAGGTTTGGACATTGATATTGTGGTGCAAATTCTTGAGCAAAGAAGGTTTTCTCCGGTGAAGCGGAAGGTTAAATCGCATGCGTCTGAGATGTCGGAGAAAATCAAAGCGAGATTATAAAGCAGTTCAACGTCGGTTTCTTAAGCTGTCACCTCTTATCGATGGGTTACAAATGTGGTACCGTACCTAAGAAGGATGGCAAAGTGCGAATGTGTGTGGATTCTGAGAGATCAGACAAAGCAAGTCAGAAAGATGATTTTCCACTTCCCGTATTGATGTTACGGTTGACAACACCGCTCAACATAAGGTCTTCTCCTTCATGGATGGTTTCTCGATTACAATCAGATCAAAATGGCTCCGAAAACATTAAGAAGATTATCGAAAAAATGGTGACTTACAAGGATTGGCATGAGATGTTACCATTGCTCTTCATGGTTATCGCCTCTGACCGGACATCCGCAGGGGCAACTCCTTCCTCATTATACGGTATGGAAGCCGTCTTACCCATCGAGTTGATTCCCTCAGCGAGTCCTCCGGAGGCGAGTTAAGCGAGCGATTGGGTCAGACTCACCTTGACCAGTTAACTTGATTGATGGCTTGACTCGCGTCCATCGGCCATGGACATATTTATCGAAGCAGAATGATCGAGCATTTAACAAGAAGGTCAACACCGAGTCTACCAAGTCGGTGATCTAGTAGTCAAGCATCATTCTTCCACAAGGTGATCGAGGGCAAATGGACTCCCACCTATGAGGACCATTTGTAGTCAAGGCAGTATTTTCGGTAGAGCTATGATACTAGCACCATGGATGGTGAGCTTCCACCTATGAGCAGGGACATAGTCAAAAATACTACGCATGAAATAGACCCGCTAGGTGGCGAACCTAGGCAAAAATAAGGGCATCTGGCGAACAAAGGTTCGGGCAAAGTTAAGGATATATACAAAACATGTACATGCAAGTGAAAACACGAAAAGGCGGCAGGCAAAAAGGTATCGGTGGTGAAAACCGAAAGGCGGTCTAGGCAAAGTTAGGGATTCAAGCGTCGACTATGTCTCTTCGGTCACACCTTCGGACTACTATCGGCATTCAAGATTCAAATAGCGGATCGATTCACTCACTTTCTCGCTGTGAGGAGATGAGATAGTAGAAATATAGTACTAGCATAGTTGAGACTTAACGATTGTTTCCGCATAGCTTTTACCTTTCTTGTGTACAAAACTACTTGGCCATCGCCACCTTTCAAATAAATACAAGTTCTTTCTCTTTACAATTTTCACTATTGTGGTTTGCATAAAGTCCAACGTTTGCTTTGAATGATTATATGCATTTGACAATAAGAATCTAATCACAAACATACGAAAAGTGAACATACAAAAGTACTTACTACAGGGCTCGAGGAATTGAGATGATGACGAAAGTCACCAAAACATTCCCCACGAGCATGATCCCACAAAGTGTCTCACTGCTTCCCAATGGGCAAAGGAATCCTGACGGCATTTTCAACTAAGCAATGTTACATGGGTCTCAGCGGTAACACCTCACAGTCAAGGTATTTATCGAGTGGGTATCTCGATCCTTTCCTTTTTCCCCGGTACGGTATCGGACTCGAAACTTGGTCGGATAGTGCACGGAGAAACTACATCTTCATCCCGGCTGAGGATTACAAGATTCACGACTCTTAACCGGTCTCCGGCAACTACCAATTGCTCTCCGTAGATCTTTTCGAGAATCCCGATGGGCGCCTCCTAAATTTCCTCGGCCGGATCTACATACAAGGTCCCCAACGGATCGCCTCCATTCTCCTCGTAGCGGTCTATGAGATCTGACAACGAGCCTCTCAATCTACCTTCCTCGACAATATCTAGGCCCAAGACTTGGTGAGATAGTGCATCGGAGGAATATAGGATTTCTTTCTTCTCCTTCAAAGCGGGGTTCTCACCTACTCGATTCCCCAAGCGAGGTCGAAATCCTCAGCGAACATCCACATCTTCTTCAAGATGGATATGTTTTGAAATACCTGACATCTATCATTCATACATTTCTCATAAAGTCATAATATCATATGTCATTCATATACATTGTCATGCATCATACTTTGCATAAAACTAACCAATATTCTATCAAAGTTCCTCTTGTTTTCTCCAAAGCAGTGTGATCCTCCAAGCAGGTCGAGGATTAAGCCGGATCGGGGAAAACTATCGAAAGACCGCCCTTGGTTGTCCTCCGACGGTTGGTCGAGATTAAGCCCGAATCGTGGAAAACTATGAAATCCGCCCTTGGTTGTCCTCCGACGTTGGTCGAGTTAAGCCCGATGGCGGAAAACTATCAGAAAGAGCCTCCGGTTATCCTCGATAACGAGCAATGGATCAACACCGGCGCTCAGCAGGGGAAGATATCCCATTTGCCAACTACAACCTCCCTCGGAGTAATCGGCCGAAGATTTATTCGATCCCTTATTATCAGCGACTACGAGTTTAGCGTCACTCGATTGCCTTGGATGGCATCTTAAGCCATCTTGACTATTTGTCAACGATTGCTTCACTTTTAGAATCTGCATATATGGTTAAAAATCAATGCAAACCAATAACTTCATTCAAAAATGAACCAAGTCTAACGTCGACTCCCTGGATGGCATCTTAAGCCCATCTGTCTCCTTCGAAGCGACTATAGAGCCTAGCGTCGGCTCACTCCCGACATCGATCTTTCTAGATGGCATCTTAAGCCCATCCGTCAATTCTCCTATCGACATTCTCGAGTCTAGCGTCGACTCATCCCCGGTAGTATCCAACTTCTCGAATGGCATCTGTGGCCCATTCGCATCATCCACCAACGTGAGTGCAAATTTTAGGTGTACTCGGTGTTCATCATCTTCTACCTCGGTCACGAAAGACAAGCGTCAATCTAACCCTCGGTACAAGAAAGATTGAGCGAAATTTGTCATACCCCAAATTGCCCTCCATCTTCTCAAGATATTTCATACATCTATACTCAAGGATTCCTCGAGAGTTGATCGGACAAACTCTCTAGACAATCAACCCAAACTAGGGTTTGGTATCTCGAGCCAAGATGGGCTTCCAACATCTCAATGGTCTTCATGCCTCCTCATATGCTTTAAAGATTCTCCATGTCAAGTTTCAAGCTTACAAGTCAAGCTTCCTCGGACAATTGCTCGGATGGTTGAAAATCGGTTGTATGGACAAAAGTCAACTATGGTCAACATGCGGTCAAACTTCATAATTTTGGTCAACATCCTCATTTTGAAGTCACATTCATCATTTGATCAAGGGTTGATCATGATTCATCAAGAAAACTCAAGATTTGCTCAAAAGTCAAACTTTCTAAATTAGGGTTTACAGGTGAAAAGTCAATGAACTTTGGTGATCATAAATTTCTCATACTTTCTCGGAAAGTTTTCCACCACCTCTTGTTTTGAAGGAAATTCAATTCTCTACAACTTCATGTCTCACAAGAATGTCAAAAATGCTTCATTTGAGAGGTATAGCTCAAAACATTACAGGTCATTTCAAAGTCAACAAAAGTCAACATTTTGTTTTGAAGATATATTGAGCATGGAAACTCAATTGAGATGAGACCAAAAGGTTGGTTAGAGAACTCTTAGAGCTTTCCAAAAGTCAAGAACACTCAAAAATGTGGAAAATTGAGCAAGATACACTATTAGAAGTTGGGCGATTTTGAATGATTGCCAAAAGGACATTTGGTCAAAATGCAAAATTTTCCAAATGGGCCTAAAATCTTTTGATCAAACTTGTTCATGACATTATTCTTGACCCATAAATGCTTGCCATGGCAATTTTCTATTTTATTAATTTATTTTGAATTTTAGAACATTTAATTCAAAATTAAATTATATAAAATATGAAAATATATTTTCAAAAGGGTGATTTTATATCTTCCTTGAAGTCCAATAGCCAAGACTCTTGCCAAATTCGTGCATGATCATGCATTGAAGAGAAATCAAATTTTCTCCAAGAAAATTGATTTTATTTGAAAAAAAAATTGAATGCTCAAATCAAATCTTTTTAACTCCTTTTCTCCAAATCTCTCTATAAATATCAAGCATGGTACAAACCCACGGAAACCCTAGCTCAGCCAAACCCTTATTCTTGCAAAATATTTCAAAAACTTGAGAAAATCGTGTTTGAATTTCTAGCCACTTTCGACCCTCAAAATCATTCCATACGTGCTCGGAGGGTAAGTTTGAGTAAAATGCATTATTGACATTGATCAAACCATCGATCGAGCCACAGTACATACATACATATTCAACCTTTCTTGATTTTGCATTTTATTATTACGCTTGTGTTGATCGATTCTAATGCTTTCATTATGTTTATAAGACTCCATATGACCGATCACGGGCATCGTTTCACACCTTGAGCGTCGAGTTGCATATTGCCATGGTTGAGCAATTTAAAACTTTCGTTCGAGCACGGTATTCGGTCGTTTAGAAGCCAAAACCGATGGCACCATTGAACTCAGAAGGTTCGATTTAGGGGGGTAGGGTCTTCCTTTCTTGTTTATGTCTTTTATTTTGCAGGTTTTGGATCGAGTTTGGTCGGAGAAGACGACCGGAGCTAGGGCTCCGGCGTCGTTGACCGTTGAGGAATCCGGCGAGGCATGCGTGGCGGAAGCAAGCAATCTGATTCTTCCATCTAGTCAACTAGGGTCCACGCGTGGCTGACTCAGTTTGAATATAATCCGAGGACATAATCATTCAAATGCCTTTGATTTCCAGCTTTCCAACACCAAGTGTCAAGTGGTTTGGTGGTTAAGGCGCTCACTGTGTGTAGATACCCCTCAGGGTCACGAGTTCGATCCACTCCAGGGTTGATCCGATTCAGACGATTCTTTCTTTATCATTTTATTTCTCAATAATATAGCCTTGTCTATGGGATGTAATAGTTTAAATTAGGATCTTTATTTTCCGCTTTTTAAATTATATATACGCCCCAAAGCCTTGTAATAGCGTGGGGCGTTTACCTTTCCGCATTTAC
>CM038792.1:253987189-254051279 GCA_021764765.1 Vicia sativa
GCAGTTCCATAATTATTGGTATACGGGTGTAAATATGAGTTTTGAGCTCGAGCTCGCACCATTTAGTAAGGTTCCCCAGGAATGGAGTTTTGGTGCCCCCAAAGTCTTGGTATGGAGTCTTCTTTACCATTTAATGTATAAGCAAATGAAACCAATTACGGAGATCGTGGTTGTAGTAATACAATATCTTGGAGAAACATATCATGAGGACCATCTCTTGAGCATACCCAAACTGACGTAGAAACTAGAGAAAAATTGTGGTAATACCTCCTTATACCAAGAGTGGTACATTAGGAATTCTCAACAAAGCTCAATGAATGTGAAGTCATTTTGAGAGAAAGACACCAACGAATATCCGAATGAGAGAGTGACATTAGTCTTTGAGACCATCTCAACCTTGCTTTCAATTCTTCAATACAAATGGAAGGTGCAAAATAAACCACATGAAAGTAACGGTATGCAACACATGAGAGTCCCTTGTCTTTTAGTAGTACTTAATTATGGAAGAATATAGGATATAAGCAAAGTAGGCACGAAGGGTTACGGGTAAGGAATATCGATGATGCGTTGACATCTATGAATTGATCGAGTTAGGAATAGAACCAAACCATAGATTAAGAAAACAATGTCTTTAAATGCATGGAAACTCATAGCTTTGAGAATTCTGAGGCTTTCTTTATAAGGAACTTAGCAAGTAAACCCATAACTCGCTTTGTTTCTCAATTAGCTTGATATCCGGCGTTTTAGATGTAGCCATATGTCGATATCTTCCATTACCTAAAGAACCTTTTCTAAGCAAGTGGTATTTAGTCAGAATAGTTATCCCAAGTAGCTTAGAAACTCTTCAAGGTAGGAACCAACTGATAATCCAGGAATGTAATGCAATGGTGTTTCGGATCGAAAAAAATGAATAGGAGCGTGCATCATATCTTCTTCAAAATGGAGAACCAAGTCAAGTAGATAACCATGCCTTTTAATAGGCCCGAGCATGATTAGGAATTTAAAAACCAATTGTTTGGTGAGGAAAGGTATACCCATGAGATTGATTCGGATAGTCTTTCCTAGAAGCCATAATCCTACAAAACAGAGCAAATAAATTCCTAGGTCTTGAAATAGTTAGAAATGATATGCAATATGATGTCATGATGTCATGTTTACAATTTCAAACAATTCACACAGCGCCTAGGTTTAAGGCTTGCATGAGGTATAGGTGTTTACCCTACAAAAGTTTGAGTTGGTTCATCACATTCTATAATAGTGCTTAGGTCTAGGAATCTCATATCATTGATCTTTCGTGGCGTTTATTTCATCGACTACAAAGTGATCGAACGAAAATATCCCAAAGTTTGATCTTAATGGCGTAGCATTAGTATCAACCAACCTCGGTCTACCAAGCCGACCATCTCACTACCTTAATGGCCAAGATGGGTCAATTAAGGTTCTAAAAGTTGAGTTAGTCTTTGATGACACCACAGAAAGCCAAATACTATCCTCAACTTGGAAATGAAAAGTATCAGGACATCAAGTGTCACACTAACGTAGCCATCATGTTGACCGTTTTGGTATCGCCTAACAGTCGCGATGATCTATTGCTACTTACCTAAGGAAACTGGATCCGGTGTAGGATCCCCCACAAATATAATACCGAAGCAACCCCTTAAAGATAAAGCAAGCAAGTCAAAATAGAAAGCGATAAAAGTGATCTAAAATCCCTAAAGGTATTCTCTCTTTAAAAGTTTCTCCCCGTCGCCGATTATGTCTGGTGAAGCCGACTTTAGGGTGATTTGCTTTTATCATAAAAATGTTGTAGATAAAAATCGCCACCGACTTTTCTTTTATCAATTAAGGGAAGGTGAAAAGAATAGGAAAAAGACCTTCGTTAGATTACGAGTAAGGAGAAGGTTATGAAAATGGAAGGTATTAGCACCCTTTCCATCCGTGAGTTATCTACGGGCTTTAGTTAACTCTTAGATCATTTAAAAAAAGTGCTTTACGTGTGTTTGACAAAATGTTTTGAAAAGGCATTTCGCTTTGACTTTGTAATGATTCATGTAGGAATGTATACAAAGTGTTCGGAAATGTTTCGTTTTGAAAAGAGTTTGAACTTTGACAAAAGTGTGAGGTGTGAAAAGTATTTGATTTGAGCAAGCAACTAAAAGTCTTATTACCTACTCGGAATGGTCATTTTTAATTGTTGTTTACGTTCCTTTAGAATAGCGCTATCCATACCATTAGTTGGTAGGTAACCCTATTCGTTGGATGTAGAAGGGACATTCGAAGGGACATCGTATGGTCATAGAAGGCAACTTGTAGTAGTATCCTAGCACATTTGAAAGGATGATCATCACTTTTAAGTAGGCAACAATCGGGGCGAGATCATGTATTATCAGCGACATCGTTAGGTCTATGATATTTATTCGAAGGACTATGATGATATGTTTGTGACAACGGTGCACTAGGATACCTCTACGTTGAGGACTTGACCATTTGTAATAAATAAAGGCAGAGAGAATTACCTAAAGGGGTGCATATGTGAAAAAGTGTGTTAGAATTCAAGATATGTTATCTTGGAATTATGAGTGATCTATGTCCATTTTATCTTGCCATACCGCTTAATTACTAGGTTTATAGGATGCGGAAAATAAATTACAGTAAAGTGCGGAAAGATAAAGTCTACGCTATTACATGGCTTTAGGTTACATAATAGGAGGCGGAAAATAAAAGTCCTAATTAAACTATTACATCCATGCATTATTACATAATATTGAAAGAAAAGCAAGAAAAATAAATGCGAAAATTACAATGTATTAGAATACATAATCGGGAAAATGAAGAAATTGCATAAGAAGAAAAATGTTAGTAAAACATGATTTTGAATGAGGAAAAAGTTTTAGGTTAGTAATGACAATACGATGATAAGATAATTTTTTGTAATTTTACGAATCAATTTTGATAATTAAAAACAATTAAAAGTCAATTTAACGATTAATTAGCAATTAATTAAATATGCATACAAAAATATTAATTTTAATGTCAAAAATTAAATAAGTATTTTTAATGATTAAAATGCAAAATATTTTTGGTGTTTCTAGATGCATGAAAAAATGTTTGAAGATTAATTAAATTTAGAAAATATTAAGAAAATAGAAAAATAGAAAAAGCTATGGAAAAAGTGTTTAAAAAAAATTCATAAACCGGATCGAACCGGGACCTCAGATGTATCCTACGCGTTGCCATCAGGCTAGGGATGCTTGGTGTTTGAATCTGAAAACAAATGGTTATAAGTGATAAACGTGTCATTTTGAATTTCAAACCACGATCAACCGTGGACCCTGAATTGGAATGGATGGATGATAAGCCTCGAACACGCACGATTCTCGCCGGTCTCCATTCCAGTCAAGCGACGCGACTAAACTCCGGTCGTCTCCGACCAACCAAAATTCAAACGCAAAATCTGAAAAATAAATGGCAAGGGATACCCTACCCCCTAAATCGACCATTACGAGTTCAATGGTGGTGTTAGTTTTGCTGAAAGTTCTGGATAAGCGGTTTGAACTAACGATTTAAAAACCCTAAACATGGCAAATCTAGTTTTGAACGTTCAAGCTTAGAAGCGATGGCGGATCCTGTCTATGATGTCTCATGATCACATTAGAATGGTTGGTTTCGATTAAAATAAGAAGATAATAAAAATTCAATTTCAAGAAAATTATGAATATGTATGTTCATGTATAGCTCGATTCATGCAATTTCAACCATGGATAATGATGTTACTTACTCCAAATCACCTCGGGAACACAATGGAAGGCTTGGTTTGGCTGGAAACTTACCGGAATATGGAATCTGATTTTGCCAACTTTGAATTTTTGAGAAATAGGGTTGCTTCTGAGCTAAGGTTTAGATCCTCTGGTCTTGTGGATGTGTTGTATATATAAATTGAAAGATTGAAGCAAAAAATGAAAAAAGATACACTCTTCAATGCAAAATATTTCTTTTAAATTCAAATCAAATCTTTCAAAATTTGATTTTTTCTTCCCTTACATGAGCCTATACAATTTGACAAGTTGTGTGGGCTTTCTTGGTCCCAAGCGATGAAAAAAAACCAACTCAAATTATACCTTATTTTCATATTAATTTAATTTTGATTTAAATGCTTTTAAATTCAAAATAAATAAAAATAGAAAATTAGTTGTAAGGCATCAAGAGGTCACAAATAATATTAGATCAGAGTTTGGATCATAAAATTACGAGCCTTATTTGGAAAAAATTGGATTTTGTCGGATATCTTTCTTTGTGCAATTCTTCAAAATGCCCAACTTGTACAAGGTGTATTTGCTCAATTTTCAACATTTTGTATTCTTGGACTTTTAGAAAGCTCTATATGTCCTCTAAATAACCTCTTTGGTTTCATCTCAATTGGAGTTTCCATGCTCAATAACACTCTTTAAAAAGTTAACTTTTTGTTGACTTTGAAAAGGACCTGTAATGTTTTGATCCATATCTTCAAAATGAAGCATTTTCTGACCATGCTTGTGAGACATGAAGTTGTAGAAATTGAATTCTCTTCAAAATGATAGGTTGTGGAAAAATTCGATAAATTATGGAAAGTTATGCTCGATCAAAGTTGATTGACTTTTCCCTAGAAACCTAATTTTGAAAGTTTGACTTTTGAGCAAATCTTGAGTTTTCTTGATGAATCATGATCAACCCTTGATCAAATGATGAATGTACTTCAAAATATGGATGTTGACCAAAAATCATGAAGTTTGGTATGTTGACCACGGTTGACTTTTGTCCAATACAACTAATTTTCAACCATCTAAGCAATTGTCATGGAAACTTGACTTGGGCTTGAAACTTGACAGGAGATTCTTTGAAGCATGTGAGGAGGCATGATGACCATTGGAGATGTTGAAATCCATACGGATCGAGGATAGTCAAACCTAGTTTGGGTTGATTGTCAGGGAGGGTTGTCGATCGACCTTAGGAATCCTGAGTATGGATATATGAAATGCCTTGAGAAATAAGAGGAAAATTTTCGGGTATGACGATTGTGTCTATACACATTTGGCGTATATCCAATGAACTGCGCGAAACTATCGGATAATGGACAAGCGGTGTGCATTGATATGCAGTCGATAATGTAATATATCCACGTTCGCGTATATCAATGAACACGCATGAATTACTATCAGACAAAGCAGACAAACAAAGGAACACACATATGTTAAGCTATGAATATGGATTCTACACATCAAATCAATCGGATAATCGCAAAAATGGTGAAAACCAAGCGATCGAGATAAAGAGTGCACATGTATGCGACATCAAAATGGATTCTACATATCAAATCACAAGTATAATACTCCATGTACCTCGCATACGACACAAAGTGTCAGAAATAACAATGAGGCTTTTATAGAAAGCACAAGATGCAAAAGTGGTTATTTACAATGAGATCGAAGTATTAAGGATGAATTCCTAATGAGGGCAGCAACTAAATTTTTCTAAAGCTATCCTAAACATCTAAACAAATTAAGGAAAGGCTGCAAATTAGTCATGCGAAAGGAAACTAGAAAACTACACAATTATCAAACTAGTTCTTAAGAATCAAACTATCAAAGGTTAGCTTTGAAATTCTATTTACAATCCTAAGGTAAGGTATACATTTAACTACAATTAGATGGTAGAAAAACATCCTAAAGTTTCTAAGAAACATATGTCATTGCACTCTAAGATTAGTCAACTCAAGTGACAAAGGAGAAACATGCTTCTAAACATATTATTGAAAATGAATTAAAAATTAAAAGAAATTAATTGCAAAAATATCAAAAATGTTCTAAGATCCTAAAATGTTAGAAACTATTTTTTATGTATTTTTTATAAGTCAATCTAATCGAAATCGGGAGAAATTTTGAACAATTATTGAATGTTATGAAGCATATGAATCAGGGGGTGCAATGCCTAATTCTAGAAATAACTACAAACTAGTTATTCTAGCGCTAAAGCCCAAAATGCAGCGGGTATGAGTCATTAAAATACAAAGCACTGTCGATTCTTCATTAAGCCTTTTTCTATTTTTGTCCAAAACACTATGATTAATTCTTTTTTATTATTCAGATGTTTACCATGATCATGTCACGTTTTATGTATGTGGATATCAATTGGTCAAGTTAACTTAAGTTATATTACCAGATTTTATTTTTTTGAAATAAAAAAGAATGACATGTGGCGCGATTGGATTGGCCAATATGGAAAATTACATGACTAATTAAGATTTGCCACACTTAGGGTCACGAATAAGGCCACCGGAAACAGAATCTTAGTTCATCCCTTCCGGCTGTCCTCCGCCGCCACCGACGACAGTTATAATGACCGGGAAATGTAAACGAAAGCAACTGTTATACTCGAAATTCCATGGGGTTTATGATTCTGACTTTGATTATTTCCAGAAATCGTTGGATCTTTGACGAAATCCAAACATGCACTCAGATCTTAAAATCAAAAGAAGGTCGAAATACAATCACGCACCAGTTTTTTCCGCATTTAACGCTACGATGTGCAATCTGTACATGGAATGATAGAATCAAGGAAACTTACTTGGCGGCAAGCGCGATAAAATCTTCGGAAAACTTCACTGCTTCTACTCAAGATCTTGATGAAGAAAACAGACTACGAGAATGTTTGACACATTGAGAAATAAACTCAACATTATGCTTGCAAATTTGGAGAGAGTTCATGAACATGACTGACGTTCTTCCAGATCGGTGAGAACGATAGAGGCCGAGTGAGGTTGTTATGAAAGAATGAGGTGGTTGTCCATTGAAGAAATAAGAGTGAGAGGAGATTCTGGTTGTGGTTCGTAACATAATGGGGTGAGAATCGAAGAAGAAAGTGGTTACTGTCATACCCCAAAATTTTCCCTCCTACTTCTCAAGACATTTCATACATCCATGCTCAAGGATTCCTCAAGGGTTGATCAGACAAACTCTCTCCTAGACAATCAACCCAAACTAGGGTTTGGCAATTCTCAAATCGGATGGACTTCTAACATCTCCAATGGTCATCATGCCTCCTCATATGCTTAAAGATTCTCCATGTCAAGTTTCAAGCCTCACAAAGCCAAATTTCCTCAGGACAATTGCTCGGATGGTTGAAAATCGGTTATATTGGACAAAAAGTCAACTGGTCAACATACAGTAAAACTTCATGATTTTTGGTCAACATCCTCATTTTGAAGTCACATTCATCATTTGATCAAGGGTTGATCATGATTCATCAAGAAAACTCAAGAGTTGCTCAAAGTCAAACTTTCAAATTAGGGTTTTAGTGAAAAGTCAATTGAACTTTGGTGAGCAAAACTTCTTCATAATTTCTCATAAATTTTTTCACCACCTCTTGTTTTGAAGTAAATTCAATTCTCTACAACTTCATTTCTCACAAGAATGTTCAAAAATGCTTCATTTGGAAGGTATGGATCAAAATATTACAGGTCATTTTCAAAGTCAACAAAAGTCAACTTTTGTTTTGGAGATTATTGAGCATGGAAACTCCATTGAGATGAAACCAAAGAGTTTGGTTAGAGGACTCCTAGATATTTCTAAAAGTCCAGAACATTCAAAAATGTATAAAATTGAGCAAAATACACCATTCACAAGTTGGGCATTTTGAGCAATTGCACAAAAGAGATATTTGTCAAAATCAATTTTTCCAAATGGGCCTATAATTTTATGATCCAAACTTGTTCATAATATTATTTGTGACCTATTGATGCCTTGCCATGACAATTTTCTATTTTATTGATTTATTTTTGAATTTAAAACCATTTAATTCAAAATTATATTATATAAAATATGAAAATAAGATATTTTTCAAAGGTGGATTTCTATCAAACTTGAGGTCCAAGATAGCCCATGAAACATACCAAATTCGTGCTAGCTCGCACATTGTAGAAAAATCAAATTTTTCCAAAATTTGATTTTATTTGAAAAATTTATTGCACATTCAAGATCAATCTTTTTCCTCTCTTTGCTCTCTTAATTCACTCTATAAATACCAAACAAGTGCCAAGAATAAGACACGAAACCCTAGCCCATACACCCTTATTTTGTCAAAATTTTCTTAAAATTGTCAAAATTCAATTCTAATTTCAGCCAAATTCAAGGTGTTTTGAGCATTCATTCTTGCTCCGGTAATGAAACCATCCTTTACTTGAAGCCAAGACTGCCCAGAACTCGATATCAAGCTTGCTCCGATTTGGTATTTCTTTGATTTTCGATTTCACAAATTCATGCATTGTTAATGTTCTTTGTGTGTTTATTTGAACTCAGGATGCATGTTAGATCATGTTTGAACCATTACATGCAAGCTTGAACGTAGGAAAACTGGTTTGCCATTGTTAGGGCATTTCGAACTGTTTCGATCAAACCGGCTCGTACAGACATTTTCAGGGAAAACCAATACCACCATTGGATTTGCAGGGTCCGATTTAGGGGGGTAGGGTACCTCTTGCCTTTTTATTTTGCGTATTTTTCAGGTTTGGAGATTTGGATGATCGGAGAAGACGACCGGAGCTAGGGCTCCGGCGTCGTTGACTGGCTTGGACCGGTGAAGGCTGGCGTGGCGCGATGGGGAGTTCTAATTCGTCCATTCGTATTGACCGGGGTCCACATGGCTGACTGTGTTTGAATTCAAATCAGTGACACGCGTACGGTTATAAACCATTGGTTTCAAAAATCAAACACCAAAGACACTATGGCGCAGTGGTTAAGGCGTTGGATGGAGGAGATTCTCTCAAAGGTCAGGTTGATCCACAGCAAGACCAACTTCTTTTTTCCTTTTGCAAAACTTCATATTTTTCTATTTTCCTATTTTATTTTCTTTAATATGTTCCATTCAATTTAATTTATCTTTAATAATTTTTATCATGCATTTAAAAAATTACCAAAAATATTTATTTTTTGCATACATATCAGAAAAATGTTTATTTAATTTTTAAAATTAAAATTATTATTTTTGCATGCATATTTTATTTAATTTCTATTTTTGCATTTAAATAGCTTTTAATTGATTTTTAATTATAAAATTAACTCCAACAAAATCCCAAAAAATTATTTTAGCATATTAATGTTATTTCTAGCATGAAATATTTTTCTCATTCAAAAATTATTATTTTTACTAACATATTCCTCTTATGCAATTTCCTCGTATTTTTCGATTTTCATCTGTTCACAGCTTTTCCCGTTTCGGACAATTTTTGTCGCTTTCTTTTCATATTATGTAATTGCCTATGGGATGTAATAGTTTAATTAGGACTTTTATTTTCCGCACTTTTCAATTATGTATCTGCCCCAAAGCCATGTAATAGTGTAGGATTTATCTTTCCGCATTTTACTTTACAATTAAATTTCCGCACTCTATGCTAGAAACTAGGCGTGTATGGCAAGATTAAAATCAACATAGCTCCTCATAATTTCCAAGATAAAATATCTGAAATTGACACTCTCTTCGCATGCACCTTTGGGTAATTCTCTCGTTGCCTACAATTCAAATATGGTCATGTCCCTCGAGCGTAGAGGTATTCTAGCACCGTTGCCTTCAAAACAAATCGTCATAGTCCCTTGATACAAGATCCTAGACCCACGATGTAGCCTCCGAATACATGATCTTGACCCTCGATTGTTGCCTCTGAAAAATGATGATAGTCCCTTGAATGTGCTAGGATACTTCCTGGGTTGCTTTCTATGACCATCCGATGTCCGCCGAATGTCGCTTACATCCAGCGAATAGAGTTACCTACCAACTAATGGTATGGATAGCGCTATTCTAAAGGAGCGTAAAATAACATGAAAGCGACCATTACGGGTAGGTAATAAGACTTTTAGTTGCTTGCTCAAATCAAATACTTTTCACCCTCACACTTTCTATCAAAGTTCAAACTCTTTTCAAAGCGAAACATTTCGAATACTTTGTATACATTCCTACATGAATCATTACAAAGTCAAAGCGAAATACCTTTTCAAAACATTTTTCAAACACAGAAAGCACAATTTTAAAGTGATCTAAGAGCAACTAAGAGCCGTAGATAACTACGGATGGAAAGAGTGCTAATACCTTCCTTTTCATAACCTTCTCCCTTTCGAGAATCTAACAAAGGTCTTTCTGTTCTTTTCACCTTCCCTAATTGGATAAAAGAAAAGTCGGTGGCGACTCTTGCTATCCGCACATTGTGATACAAAACCTACAAAGTCAGTTCACCGTATTACAGCTGCAACTATCTTGAGAGACACCCTAAGAGAGAATGCCTTAGGGTTTCTAGATCACCTTCTTGTTCTGTTTGATTTGCTTTATCTTTAAGCGTTGCTTGGGTATTATATTTGTGGGGATCCTACACGGATCGGGTTTCCTTTTAGGTAAGTAGCAATAAATCGTCGCGACCGTTAGGCGTATATCGAAGCAGGTCAACATGATGGCTACGTTAGTGTGACACTTTGGATGTCTGATACTCTTCATTTCCAAGTTGAGGATAGTATTTGGCTTCTGCGTGGTGTCATCAGCACTAACTAAAACTTTTAGAACCTTAATTGACCCATCTTGGCCATTAAAGGTAGTGAGATGGCCGACTTTGGTCAGACTAAGGTTGGGATACTCGATGCTACGCTCATTGAGATCGGACTTTTGGGATATTTTGATTCGACCACTTGGTAGTCGTATTGAAATAAACGCCTCTGAGAAGATCAATGATATGAGATTCCTAGAACTCGGTTACTATGATAGGGCAGGATGAACCAACTCAAACTTTTGGTGGGGTAATCACCTATACCTCATACAAGCCTTAAACCTAGGCTCATTGTGTGAATTGTTTGTGTGTGCTAAACATGACATCATGACATCATCATTGCATATCATTTCTAACTATTTCAAGGACCTAGGGTTTATCTTTGCTCTTTTGTAGGGAATTATGGCTTCTAGAAAGACTATCCAAATCAACTTCATGGGTATACCTTCTCAGCTCAAAATTGGTTTGAAATTCCGATCATGCTAGGTTCATCAAAAGACATGGTTACTTGCTTGACTTGGTTATCTCGGTTTTGAAGAAGATATGATGCATGTCCTATTTCGATTCTTTGATCGAAACACCATTGCTTTACATTCCTAGATTATCAATTGGTTCCTACCTTGGAAGAGGTCTCTAAGCTACTTGGGTACCTATTCTTGACCAAATGCCATTCAGGTTTAGAAAAGGTTCCTAGTGCGAAGACATCGCATCACCTTACATCTAAAGCGCTCGGACATTGAAGCCAATTGGGAAACTAGAAGGGAGTTAAGGGTTTACTTGCTAAGTTCCTAATCGAAAGCCGAGAATTCCTCAAAGTTATGAGTTTCCATGCATTCGAAGATATTGTGGCCTTGCTAAACTATGGTTTGGTTCTATTCCTAACTCGGATCAATTCATAGATGTCAACGCCATCAAGTTGTTCCTTACCCGCAATCACATGCCTACTTTACTTGGAGACATCCTACATTCTCTCCACACTCGTACTACTAAGAGACAAGGAACTCTCATGTGTTGCATACCGTTACTTTCTAGGTGGTTTATTTCACACCTTCCTCCATCGAGTTTTGAAGAGCGAACAAAGATTGAAGTGGTCTCAAGGTTAATGTCACTCTCTCATTCGGACATCCGTTGAGTCTTTTCTCTCAAAGGACTTCACATTCATTGGCGTTGTGGAGAATTCCTAATGTACCCTTGCTTGGTATAAGGGGTATTACTTACAACCCTTCTCTAGCTCTCGTCGATTTGGTTTTGCTCGAAGAGATGGTCCTCATGATATGCTTCTCCAATATTGTGTTCGACTACAACCACGATCTCCAAAGTTACCAATGAAGGTTCATACACGCTTGGGGCATAGTAAAGAAGGCGATACCAAGACTTTGGGGCACGAAACTCCATTCCTTGGGAACCTTACCTCAAATGGAGTGCGAGCTCGAGCTCAAAACCTCATGATGCCGTTCACTTTGTTTTACCGTAATTATGGAACTGTTGCTATAGGTGACATACCTATCTTATTCTCCATCACGACATGCCTACTAATTTTGAAGACTTGAAGAGGATTCAACTTAAAGAAGAGGATACCTTTGAAGCTCGATGCTATGCAAGTGAGAAGAAAGTGCTAGAGTTGACCAAGCTACTTCACGAGGAGGCGGAACATCAGCCTACCTCGGCACCAAGAGAAGCGCCCATGGGAGACTTAGAGCTTTAGGATTTTGTTCTTTTCCTTTATTGTTTTGAACTATCTTTTGTACTTAAAAGAAAAGAATAATAAAAGAGAACTAATAAATGTTTGTTCGGTGCTTGTTTAACAAATTTAAATCTCTAAGGTCCTTGAAAACAATGCATTGCATGCATAAACATTGCATATCATAGCATAACATTGCATCACGGTACATCGAAGATCGGTTTTCTCATTTTCTCGCTATTTATTTTAGCGAAATGGCTCTTGAACAGTATCAAAGATCTCGAGCTCGAATGCTCGGTTTCAGCGAGATATTCACTAGCTTGGCCCAAGGCCAAGAAGTTGAAGCTCATCAAGAAAAGAAGGTTGTGGTTCTCAACATGGGTAGCGTTACAAAGTGGTCCTAAAGTGGTCAGGGATAGAGCTCTCGGAAAAGTGTCAAGACCGGGGGGTGTCAAGGGTGATGGCGAAGGCAGCCAGTGAGTCACGAGAAAGAGAGAGGATCAATATGATCATGACCGTACTCTAATGAGATGACAAGTACAAGCAACTTGAAGAGCGAATCTGGAGAATAATGAAGATGTCGAGGTTGAATTTTGATGATCTGAGTCTTGTTCTGGTGTGGTGATTCCTCCCAAGTTCAAAGTTCCAACTTTTGCCAAGTATGATGGCATTTCTTGTCGGCTGCATTTGAAGTCCTATGTTAGAAGATCAACCCCATAGCAATGACAGTTGTGGATGCATTATTTTCAAGAGAGTTTGTCCAGAACTCAATTGGAGTGGTATTATCGACTAGAGAATGGCGTATCCGTGCTTGGGTGACTTAGTGGAAGCCTTCTAACGGTATAGTACAATGCTGAATTGGCGCCCACTCGCATGCAACTATGTCTATGGGTCGTGATGAGAAGTTCAAAGAGTATGCTCGAAATGGAGAGATCTAGCGGGAGAGTCAACCACCCTTGTCCAATAGGGAATTGGTTGATATGTTTATGGGGACAACGAAGGCCCATTCTTTAATCATCGATTGGAAACTCTTGACAATTCACGGTGATATTAACGTATTGAAGCTGGTATCAAGAGTGGGAAGATTCATGTAGAGTCATCATCAAATCTTGCGAAGAGATCTTTTGGTGGTAAGAAAGCCAATCTTGTGAATGGTCAAAAAAGCCGAGCCAAGACCGACCGTGCTCAATCTGTGGGGCGGTTGTGATCTCAATCCTACATCAGCACAACCTCGGCGAGACAATGCGTGGCGAGCCATACAAGGCAGTTTACAAAGATCAACATGCCATTGTCATGGCCTTGCAACACATGTTGAAAGCGGTGATTACTTTGAAGGATCCTCCTCGGTGTCAACACTTCATCTCGAGATACAATCCTAATGCTAAGTGTTACCACTCCAACGAGTCCGAGGGCACAACAGCTTTGGGCTCGAAGAACAAGGTTCAAGATATGATTGAAGCTAAGCGATTGAGTTTGATCCTCTGTTGAGACTCGTGCGTGATCGCGCCTATGCTAACCATGACAAAAGTTCCAATGCTATTGGCGAGGCTTATGTTTTCAACATAGATGACTTGACCATTCCTCGATGGTTATTAAGAAGAATTTCTTCGAAGGATGCCCGGTGTCGTTGGTGCCCATCTGCACGATGGTTGTGCTTGGTTGAGAAGGCGTGTTCGATGATGGATAACCGTGAAATACTATTCTTGAAACCACACATGGAGAATACGTGAGGACATGTCTAAAGCGAAGATCGAAGATGTGAATGAAAATGTGCCAAATGTGGGATACCTTGGGGCGTAGCGGAATGTTTGATTACATGGTGAAGTATCATTTTGAAAGCTACAAGATTCCTATTGAAGATGTTAAAGGCAACGGATGGGGTGACGATTTCCCGAAGACTATGTTGATGTTAACACCATAAGGTTTCCTCTACGATCCTGTGCCTAGGCACCTCTCATCATTACTTCTCCAAGACCAGTTCCATACTCCTCTGACAAGGCTATCCCTTGGAACTATGGGTGATGTTTACTATCATGGCATCAAGCAAGACCCTCTGACCATTGAAGATCTTACAGTTGAAGCTACCATTCGACTTTGACAACATCCTTTGGATCTAGTAAGGTGACGAGCAAGAGTATGCTCTCCAGATATCTCCCCTCCGAAAGACACTGCGACTCCAGCTCGCATTCCAGCTATTCAATTCATTCCCCAAACTAGAGGGAAAGAACTAGTGACTCATCACTTTCGACGAAGTACCAAAGGAAGTTCTTGAAGACACCTCAAATGAAAATGGAGAAATTGAAGATTATCAAGAAGAGTGACTACAATGTTGTGGAGCACGAGACTCCGTCAAGATCTCCATGCTTGCTCTGCTCTTATGCTCGAGGCTCATGCTAATGCCTTGGTGAAGTTTACGAAGAATGCTCACGTACCGCAAGACACTACTACTGATCAATTTGAAGTTTGTATTGCTAGCCTGGCTGCCAACAACGACCTAGGCTTCTCTGATGCTGATTTGACTCCTGTCGGAAAGAAACACAACAAAGCCTTGCACATCTCCGTCGAATGCAAGGGCGTTACATTGTCTCATGTTTTAGTAGACACCGACTCTGCTCTGAATATCCTACCAAAGGCTGCTTTTGACCGACTTGATGTTGAAGGGTTGGTTCTGAAACCTAGCGACATTATTGTGAGAGCTTTTGATGGTTCTAAGCGAACAGTACTTGGAGAGCTCATTCTACCTATTAAAGTCGGTTCCCAGACTTTTGATTCCACTTTCTTTGTCATGGACATCCGTCCATACTCTTACCTACTTGGGC
Source organism: Vicia sativa (assembly GCA_021764765.1). Lineage (NCBI taxonomy): Eukaryota > Viridiplantae > Streptophyta > Magnoliopsida > Fabales > Fabaceae > Vicia > Vicia sativa. The sequence continues at coordinate 254,002,248 of CM038792.1, forward strand.
CCTTGGATACATGGGGCGATATTACCTACACCTGTCGGTATACCGGTGAAGGAAAGGTTGTTCGGTATGTGGTGAAGAAAGTACATGGTCGGTCATCTCGTCATTCGATACCTTGAGATGGAGGTGAATTATTTGAGACTCCTGTCAAGCTTTTGAAACAATACCAGTCATGCTGTGACTCTCCTGTCCTCTGAAGTTACACAACTCCGCCTAGGATGGCCTCGTTGAAGGATGCTCAGGCTGCTGATTGAAGAAGGAGGTAGTTCTATTGGGGTCACTCCTACTCTTCCTTTCAAATCGACAAGGCTGGTTTAGGCTTTACCATCGGTCGTGGATGATGCGCTTGTGACGTGCGACCAACTTCCTTTCCGCATCGGCAGTGGAATCCATGCTATAGAAGACAACGACAACGACTTTGACATCGGCAAGTGGATCTTCCCAACTCTTGACAATGGGCTCAACAATTGGAAGGCGAAGGTCATACCAATCTCCTTTAGGCAGGAGTAATTGCTCTTGTTTTGTTTTCTTTTCGTATTTTCTATGTTTTGAACAATGAACTCTAAAGCCTAGTGCCTTGCCGGGCATCATGGCTCGTTGTGAGGTTATTATCATCATTTGCATATTTTCATTCAATAAAATCGTTGGACTTTTGCATTCAATTATTGTTTTTTTACTTTATCACCCTTCAAAAAGCTATGTGTTTCTTACACACACACATCCTCGAGTCTCGTTGATATGACTATGCTATTGCTAAATATGACGATAATCCGATCTACCAAGCGAGCGAAGGTGAGGAAGATTGTGAAGTGCCAAGAGAACTTGTCGGTTGCTACAACAAGAAGAAGGAGTTATTGACCACGAAGAGTCGAGTTGAGGTTGTGAATTTGAGTCTTGAAAGGAAAAAGAGATCAAGATAGGAGCGGGTCTTGAGAACAGTGTAAAAGAAAGATTGACTCAGATGCTACGAGACTATATTGAGGTTTTTTCTTGGTCATACGAAGACATGCCGGGTTTAGACATTGATATTGTGGTACACCGATTGCCGACAAAGAGGTTTTCTCGGTGAAAAAGGTTAAATCGCATGCGTCCTGAGATGTCAGAGAAAATCAAAGCTGAAGTTATGAAGCAGTTCAACGTCGGTTTCTTAGCTGTTACTTCCTATCCACAGTGGGTAGCTAACGTGGTGCCTGTGCCCAAGAAGGATGGCAAGGTATGGATGTGCGTGGATTACAGAGATCTGAACAAAGCAAGTCCGAAAGACGATTTTCCACTCCCTCATATTGATGTTTTGGTTGACAACACCGCTCAACACAAGGTTTTCTCCTTCATGGATGGTTTCTCCGGTTACAATCAGATCAAAATGGCTCCTGAAGACATGGAGAAGACTACTTTCGTTACACAGTGGGGCACTTTTTGCTACAAGGTTATGCCGTTCGGACTGAAGAATGCAGGAGCTACTTATCGGCGTGCTATGATGACGTTATTTCATGACATGATTCATCACGAGATAGAGGTCTACGTCGACGACATGATAGCTCGATCACAGACTGAAGAAGAACATCTCGATCATTTGCAGAAACTGTTTGATAGGTTGAAGAAGTACAAACTAAGACTTAATCCCAACAAGTGTACCTTTGGAGTCAGATCCAGAAAACTCATAGGGTTTGTTGTTAGTGTAAAAGGTATTGAGGTTGACCCTGCCAAGGTTAAAGCTATTCAAGAAATGCCAGCTCCGCATCGAGAGGTTTCTTGGGCCGATTGAACTACATTGCAGATTCATTGCACACTAGCGCTACTTGTGAGCCAATCTTCAAGTTACTTAAGAAAGATCAAGTAGTGGAATGGAGCGACAATTGCGGATCGCTTTTGACAAAATCAAGGGTACCTACAGAATCCTCCTATCACGATGCCGCTGCCAAAGGAAGACCTCTTATCATGTACTTGGCGATGCTAGAGAACTCAATGGGGTGTGTTTGGGGCAACATGGCGAGTGCAGTCGAAAAGAGCATGTAATATACTACCTTAGCAAAAGTTTACGTGAAACAAGATACTCACGGCTCGAGAAAACTTGCAACAACTTGGCTGCTTCGCCGACTAAGGCGTATATGTTGACTCACACTACCTTGTTGATCTCAGATGGATCCGATAAAATACATATTTGAGAAACCAGCTCTCCCGGAAGAATAGCAAGATGGCAAATGATCTTGACCGAATCGACATCGGTACACTTCTCGAAAGCGATCAAAGGAAGTCTAGTAGCGATCATTTGGCACATCAAGCCATAGATGACTATCGATCTATGCGATTCAATTTCGAGACGAAGATGTTTTACTAGTTCTGATTATGAAGAACCGAGGCCGAGCGAAGGACACGAACAAGGATCTGATGGACCATGGTCTTTGATGGAGCCTCAAGCACTTGGCAATGGCATTGGCGCCATCATTACATCCCTAGCGGTGGACATATGCCTTTCACCGCGATTATGTTTGATTGCACTAACAACATGGCGAATCTGGCGTGCATCATGGGTATTAAAGCGCTATTGACTTAGAATCAAGTTCTTGCAAGTGTATCGAGACTCGACTTTAGTGATCGGTCGGATTAGGGCGAGTGGGATCGAAATCCGAATCTCATTCCATATCGAGCATGTTTTTAGTTTGATCCCTACTTGAAGAGATTACTTTCGATCACATTCCACGAGAGAATCGGTTGGCAGACGCGTTAGCTACTATGTCATCTATGTTCAAGGTTAGGTGGGACAACGAGGCTCCCTAGATCATCATTGAGAAGTTTGACGAACCAACGTATTGTTATGAGCTTGATACGGAAGAGAAACCTTGGTACTATGACGTGAAGAGGTATCTTGAGACTCAGGAATATCCCGTGAGGCATCATCAGCGATAAAGTTCTTGAGAAGATTTGCATCCAAATTCTTCCTCAGCAACAACATCTTATACAAGCGCAACCACGACCTGTGCTTACTCCGCTGTGTAGACCGGAAAACGGCGGAACGTATCATGGAAGAGTTACACGAAGGCGCATTTGGTACCCACTCCAGTGGACACATAATGGCTAAGAAGATTTTGAGAACAGGTTACTATTGGTCCACCATGGAAGCTGATTGTCACCGCTATGCTCGATCTTGTCACAAATGCCAGGTTTATGCAGACAAAGTGCACGTACCTCCAGTACCTCTGAATGTTCTAACAGCTCCTTGGCCTTTTGCAATGTGGGGCATAGATATGATTGGAGAAATTAAGCCCACAGCTTCCAACGGACACCGTTTCATCCTTGTGGCAATTGACTATTTCACCAAGTGGGAAGAAGCGACCTCGTTCATACATTACCAAGAGCGTTGTGGCTCGATTCATCAAACATAATCTTATCATCGGTATGGCACCCTCGAAAGGATTATCACGGACAACGGTTCTAATCTCAACAAAAAATGATGTCGAACTCGCGCGGTTCAAGATCAAGCATCTAATTTTTCTCCTTATCGGCCTAAGATGAATGGCGCGATGGAAGCCGCCAACAAGAATATCAAGAAGATTATCTGAGAAGATGCGGTGACTTACAAAACGGCATGAGATGTTACCATTCGCTCTTCATGGTTATCGCTTTTCTGATGCGGACCTCCACGAGGCAACCCCTTCTCTCTTGTGTACGGTATGGGCGGTCCTATCGAGGTTGAAACCCTCAACGAGTCCTCCAGGACACGAGTTAAGCGAGCAGATTGGGTCTGTTGCACCCAAAATTTTCCCTCCCATTTTGATTTTATCGGCTTGGCTTCACATTCATCTGCATCGCTTCCATTAGGTCATTGCATTAAGATCATTCATTCATGGCATATGCATCATTTTGTCGTATTTAAATTGACCAAAATTAGTTTAAATCGATATTTGCATCGTTTATAGTTATAAAATACCGATATTTCACTTCATTCATTTTATCTCCTTACTGTTTATTGTATCGTTTTAAGTTGATTATATGTCGATGATATCAATATTTCGATTTTACAAGCATTGCTAAAAGCAATTCGACCTTTGTCACGAAAATTAGTGGGAAAATATTTCAAACTTTAGCCTCTAACTCCTTTGCTTTATGAATCTCGTGTGGCGTGGATCATGAAAATGTGATCTCTCTAATTTTCGATACATTTTGAAGTTTTGTTTTAACCGTAAGTGTTTTAAAATCGGTATTCTTTATTATCGTTTTATTTCAATTTTAATTATTTCGATAATTTTCTTTAATCTATTAAACCCACAGTTTATTTTAATATGTTCATTTAATTTTTCGGATAATTATTGTCGAACTTTTGCCATTTTTGACAATTTTAAGTGTCTAATTTTTATCTCTAAAGATTAAAACAAAAATATGTTTGAGTAGATTATTTTTTATCTTTTGGGCTTTGAGGCCCATTTTATCAAAAGGGGTATTTTAGGCATTACCAAAAATTGCTAAACCCTAATTTATTGGGTATATATATGTGTTATAATTTAATGTTGAGGAGGGCCAAAAATTGGAAACGAAGCAGGCTATCGTTACAAATGCAGAGAAAACATAAAGAAAACTCCCTCAGCATCATGCCTTTACTCCCTGTTTCTCACACAGCCGGCTACCTCCGTCTACCCTTCACAAACCCTCAACTGTATTCCACCGTTGCTAACCATCATCTCCCTCCCATCTTCAAATAGCCAGTTGTCCCTCTCCTTTTCGCTCTCCATTGCCGTTCTCACCTTCTCTCCGACATGAATCCCGTCCTCCAGCAACCCCGCCTCATATCTCTCCTTCTGCAACTCTTTGTTACTCACCGTCAAGCAGTAATCACCTTCAATACTCTCACCTTATTCCTCTTCATTCAATCCCTCAATTCGCAGCCGTTACATCCTTCTCTAAACTCCCTTCTGTTGTCTTCGTTCCACTATTCTGTCTCCCTCTTCACAGAAAAACAACTTCCGCTGCGAACCCTCTTTTCCCTGTCAACCTCCACTATCCTTTGTCTCCTTCCGCACCTTGCCTTCATTACAGTCTTCACCGTAACAACATCCCAGTGTTTCTACTAACCCTTAACCACCTTCATTTTCCCGCAAACCCCCATCGTAACATCAGCCGCTGTTTCCTCCGACAACCTATTCACCGGAGCCAACCGCTCACTCTTCTTCAGCTTCCGTTCTACTCCAAACAACAACCGTCACCATCCAAACTCATCATCAACTTCAACGTTCGGCTACAGTATCTTCGATCCTCGCTCCGTCTTCGCAACATACAACAACATCCTTGTCAGTTTCCTAGAAATCCGATGCGATTCTTATGCTAGAACAACACGTGACTATTGCTTCTCAATTGGTAACTTCATCACGCTAATTGTTCTGATGTTATCTGTGTAAACACATCTATGTTTATAATACTGCTTGTGAATGCTTGAGTTTAAACGGTTATGATGTTGAGAAATTCTGCGATAACTGCTGAGAAGAAGTATGTGTTAGTTTTTGCTGATTGATTGGGTTAGATTTCTTATACTGCGAGGCTGTTCTGATGTGTTAATGCTGGACAAATTCTGGTGTTAATCTCTAATGGTTTGATATTGTATAGTTGCTGATTTTGTGTATCATTCTGGATGCTTTTGATTTGATTTTAGAGAGGATACAATTTAATTCAAGTTAATTTGAATGTTAGTTTTGGATGCATTTTTGTGTTGCTCGGTTGATAATGGTATTGATGTTTTGGATTTAATAGCAACTCAATTTTGTTTTGGTTTGTTCAAGAATTGTAATAACATTAGCAACATGTTAGCAAATAAATTTGAAAATGACTTTGTTTTGCTTTTAAATGATTGAAAAATTGTGAAGTCATGGCTTTGTTATTGTTTTGATGGGTGAAGAAGGTAGATAATGAGATTATTCGTTAATTAAAAAAGAAACCACATTTGTTTATCGATGAATATGAATTTGCGTTGAACTCTTGTGATGAAGGATGAGTGTTTAAGTTGTTTGCTTGTTCCAATCTGTTTGTGATAAATGAATATATAATTTTGATGTTTTCATTTGGTTTGAGAGTTGATTCGGTTGACATGGTGTTGTTCCCTTGAGTTTTGTTCATGTTTGTGTCAATTTTTATTATGTGGTAAAAGATTATATAGTTGCTGCCCGTGATGTTGATGTAGGGATTTAGAACCTGTTTCGAATTCGCTTTCTCATGTTACAATATGACTTCTCGCTTTTTTTTTCCGTTTATGAATCAATAAGCATACTTATTCTTGAATTTAAACGTGCTTGGAACAATGTATGTAGTGCTGAATTTTAACATGTACATTGAATACTAGCCTATTTTCTTGTTTTGCTTATTTGTAAATTCATCCATTCATGTACATAGTCTATTTTATCTCATTCGATTTTATCCCACTATGCTATTAATATGTTTGTTACTTGTGAAGGCGTTCAAGAGTAGTTCAAACATCATTTCATCATAGAATATATATCTTTCTCCATTTAAATTTTTATTATAATTATTTTACTACTTCAATATAATATTCAGTTATGTATTTTTAGTATTGTAAATATAATTATATAGTATTTCTGTTTTATATTTAGTATTGTAAATACAATTATACTACTTTTATTTATATATTTTATTTGGTTCATTTTGTAAATCAAATCATATTGTAAGTATCATTCTTGTGTTACGATTTCAAATTTGGAATTTAATTCAACCTTCGAATGAATCTAAACGCAAATATCTATTCTAACCACTCTAATACATACTTGAGCATCGCAACATTCTCCGCATAGTTTTCGTTTGTATCTTGAATGATGTAGGAATCTTCATTTGGTATTCATCCGATGCATCAAGCCTTATCCGATCTTGAAGACTACTTGGAGCTCAACTCTTGCACAACATAAAGCTATTTATTTATTCAAATTAATTCGATTTGGTTGTATATATCCTCGTTCATGAACATGTACCCCATTCCTTGTGTGTTCTAATTACCGTTTAATTATGCGTTTATCATATTAGAACACATAGCCTCCTCTTGGGCTCCTCATCAAGAAGCAGGTAAACATACACAATGCACACCTGCACACATTCATAGTTTGGTCACAGGCTTTTCTAGCGACAACTATTCGATCGATTGTTCCAATCGGTCGTTTAGAATACTAGTGTCACGCTAGTCCCACTTTTAGGAGCATACATAAAGCCACTTTGTATGGGCTCGCTTGTTTTCCTAATCAAATTCTTCTATCCATATCGCAATTTTCAAAACACTTTCAAGTCAAAAATAATTAATTGAACTTGTTCTTTCAAAAATCAATTTTCTACAAAACAAAAAAACATGGTGATATGGTATTTAAGTAAATCGTTAGAGGATAGCCGACAATTTAATTAAAATGTAAAGTATTTGGGCCATTAGAGGTAACAATGACTTAAATACTTTATTCCATACATAATAAAAGTGAACTTTGTTTCACCTCACTCTTTTCATAATAAAGATTTTGGATGAGAGTGATCGGTTGACCTCAATCACCAATCTCGAGTATTGAATCGTTAGAGGATAGCCAGCGTTTTGGTACTTGTCATCTACAATTAAAATCAATTCAACCCATTCAAATTCCTTTTCCGCTCATACGCGGTCATCAAAAAACATTTTCTTCTAAAATCAACACAACCAATCCAAGACATTTTCAACAAGAACTACGGGTTTTGACTTTCCCATTGCATGAGGGAATCGTGAGCCGGTTTGAAACCGTGTCAAACTCAAAATAATAACAAACAAACCCCTTTTCTTATTTCTTATTCATGACTTAGAAATTAGCGATTACACACACAAACACATTTTGAACTAAATGGGTCCCATCGATCGATGGACGTAAGAGGTGCTAATACCTTCCTCTTGCGTAACCGACTCCCGAATCCATCCTTTTTGGTCTTGTAGACCGCCTTATCCGATTTTTGTGGGTTTTATCTATATTTCCCTGTTCTTTCTAGAACAAATAAAATTATGTGGCGATTTCATTGTTTTGAAAATTCATTTAAATGATTTTTGAAAATCGAGTTGCTTCAGGTCCAGACTCGCCTTGACCAGATTAACTTGATTGATGAGAAGCGACTTCGCATACGCCATGGACGGATCTATCGAAGCGAATGATCAGAGCATTTAACAAGAAGGTCAAGCACCGAGTCTACCAAGTAGGTGATCTAGTAGTCAAGCGCATCATTCTTCCACAAGGTAATCCCAGGGGCAAATGGACTCCCACCTACGAGGGACCGTTTGTAGTCAAAACAGTATTTTCGGTAGACTATGATATAGCACCATGGATGGTGAAGACTTCCCACCACAGCGAACCGGACATAGTCAAAAATACTACGCATAAAGAGACCCTAGTCGTGACCTAGAGCAAAAGTAAGGGCATCTGGCAGGGTTTGGGCAAAAGTTAAGGATATATACAAAGCATGTACACCGGCAAGTCGAAAAACACGAAAAGCGGCTTGGGCAAAAAGGGTATCGGTGGGCGAAAACCGAAAGGCGGTCTAGGAAAAGTTAGGGATTCAGCGTGCGACTATGTCGTTCGGATCATTATCTGAGACTACTATCGGCATTCAAGATTCAAATGGTGAAAATCGGTCTACTCACTTTCTCGACAACAAGGAGATGAGATAGTTGAAATATATGAGTACTAGCATAGTTGGAACTTAACGAGATTGTTTCGCATACCTTTTTACTTCTCTTGTATCTGACTACTTGCCATCATACCTTTCAAATAAATACAAGTTTCTTTCCTTTACAATTTTTCTTTGTTATCGTTTGCATAAAGTCAATGTTTGCTCTAAATAATTATATGCATCGACAATAAAAATCTATTCTGAACATGCGAAGGTGAACATGCAAAAGTAATTACTACGAGCTCGGGAATTGAGATGGACGAAAGTCACTAAAACATTCCCATGAGCATGACCCTCACGGAGTGTCACTCCAACAAACCTTCCACAGTATATATGTTGGTCCCGAGCGGTGATTCCACTCGGCTAAATCATGTTACATCGGTCTCGAGCAATAACATTTCATCCCGGCCGGTATTTATCCCTGAGAATCTCTCAACGATTCCCTTTTCCCGGTAGTATATCCAACACGAAACTTGGTCGGATAGTGCATCGGAGGAAACATACACCTTTTATTCCCGGCCGGAGATTACAACGAGCTCGGATCCTTCTTGGGTCTCCAGCAACTATCAAATACTCTTGACAAGATCTACGCAAGATCCCGATAGAGTACCTCTAGACTCTCCCGGAGGTCTATGTATGAGATCCTCAACAGCGTGTTTCTCGATCTCTACCATCCTCAACAATATCTGGGCCCGAGACTTGGTCAGATAGTGCATCGGAGGAATCAAAGTTATCTTTCTTCTCAGGATTTCCATCCACTTCATCCCCAAACAGAAGTCAGAAGTACTCAGGCAGAGAATCCACATCTTCTTCAAGATGGATATGTTTTGAAATACCACAACATCTATCATTCATACATTACTCATAAAAGTCATAATTTATGCATATGTCATTCATAAACATCGTCATGCATCATAACTTGCATAAGACTAACGATATTCTATCAAAGTTTCTCTTGTTTTCTCCAAAACAGGTGAAGATCACTTCTAAAAAAACAAACAGGTCCAGGATTAATGCCCGAAGCCAGACGGGAAAACTATCTGAACGACCGCCCTAGTTGTCCTCCGACAACTGGTCCAAGATTAATGCGGCGGACGGAAAACTATCGAATGATAGCCCTAGTTGTCCTCCGACAACATGTCCGGATTAATGCCGAAGCAGACGGAAAACTATCTGAGCGACGCGCTAGTTGTCCTCCGACGGATCCGGATTAATACGAAGCGGACGGGAAAACTATCGAGCGATCACAAGTTATCCTCCGATATGATTGGATCAATGGCCAATCTTACTTGATTATATGATCAAATCTTCATTCGAGAGAGAAGTCTAACGTCGACTCCTAGGATGGCATCTTAAGCCCATCTCCGACTACTTGAATCTTTGGATCTGGCATCTTTAATATCATAAGCCGATCTCCTATTCGGACAACAATCTTGAGTCTAGCGCGACTCATCCCAGTGAAGTCTCTACCGTCTCCAAATGGCATCTGTAATTTCCGTATCATCGACCCGGCATGTGCAAATTTTCGGTGTACTCGGTGTTCAATCATCTTCTACCTCCAAGTCACGAAAAGGCATGCCAATCTAACCCCTCCAGTACAAGAAGATTGAGCGGGGCAGGTCATACCCAAAATTTTCCTCCTACTTCTCGAGACATTTTATACATCCATGCTCGAGGATTCCTCGAGGTTGATCGGACAAACTCTAGCCTAGACAATCAACCCAAACTAGGGTTTGGCAATTCTCGGATCGGATGGACTTCTAACATCTCCAATGCTCATCATGCCTCCTCATATGCTTCAAAGATTCTCCATGTCAAGTTTCAAGCCTCCTGAGCCAAATTTCCTCGGACAATTGCTCGGATGGTTGAAAATCGGTTATATTAGACAAAAGTCAAGCTGTGGTCAACATACGATCAAACATCATGATTTTGGTCAACATCCTCATTTTGAAGTCACATTCATCATTTGATCAAGGGTTGATCATGATTCATCAAGAAAACTCAAGATTTGCTCAAAGTCAAACTTTCCAAATTAGGGTTTTTTAGTGAAAAGTCAACTGAACTTTGACTGAGCATAACTTCTTCATACTTTCTCAGAAATTTTTCCACCACCTCTTGTTTTGAAGGAAATTCAATTCTCTACAACTTCATGTCTCACAAGAATGTTCACAAAATGCTTCATTTGGAAGGTATGGATCAAAACATTACAGGTCCTTTTCAAAGTCAACAAAAAGTCAACTTTTTGATTTGGATATTTATTGAGCATGGAAACTCCAATTGCGATGAAACCAAAGAGGTTGGTTATAGGACTCCTAGAGCTTTCTAAAAAGTCCAAGAACATTCAAAAATTTGGAAAATTGAGCAAAATACACCATTCACAAGTTGGGCATTTTTGAGCAACTGCACAAAAGGAGATATTTGTCAAAATCCAATTTTTTCCAAATGGGCCTATAATTATATGATCCAAACTTGTTCATAATATTATTTGTGACCTATTGATGCCTTGCCATGACAATTTTCTATTTTATTGATTTATTTTTGAATTTAAAACAATTTAATTCAAAATTAAATTATATAAAATATGAAAATAAGATATTTTCAAAAGGTGGATTTCTATCAAACTTGAGCTCCAGATAGCCCATGAAACATACCAAATTAGTGCTAGCTCTCACATTGAAGAAAATCAAATTTTTCCAAAATTTGATTTTATTTGAAAAAATTTATTACATTCAAGATCCAATCTTTTCACTCTCTTTGCTCTCTCAATTCACTCTATAAATACCAAGAAAATTGCCAAGAACAAGACCAAACCTAGCCCCATACACAACCCTTATTTTGTCAAAAAATTTCTTAAAATTGTCAAAATTCGAATTCTAATTTCCAGCCAAATTCAAGGTGTTTTGAGCATTCAATCTTGCTCCTGAGGTTCCCAGCAATCGAAACCATCCTTTACTTGAAGCCAAGGCGCGAACTCGATATCAAGCTTGCTCGATTTGGTATTTCTTTGATTTTCGATTTCATAAATTCATGCATTATTAATGTTTTTGTGTGTTTATTTGAACTCAGGATGCATGTTAGATCATGTTTGAACCATTACATGCAAGCTTGAACGTAGGAAAACTGGTTTGCCATTGTTAGGGCATTTCAAACTGTTTCGATCGAACCGGCTCGTACAGACATTTTCAGGGAAAACCAATACCACCATTGGATTCGCAGGGTCCGATTTAGGGGGGTAGGGTACCTCTTGCCTTTTTATTTTGCGTATTTTGGTTTGGAGATTTGGATGATCGGAGAAGGCGGAACAAGAGCTCGGCGTCGTTAACTTGGACCGTGAAGGCTGGCGTGGCGCGATGGGGAGTTCTGATTCGTCCATTCGTATTTCCATGGTGGTGTTTGAATTCAAATCGATGACAGCGTCTGATTATAAACCATTGGTTTCAAAATCAAACACCAAAGACACTATGGCGATGGTTAAGGCGTTGGATGGAGGAGATTCTCTCAAAGGTCACAAGTTCAATCCCTGGCAAGACCAACTTCTTTTTTCCTTTTGCAAAACTTCATATTTTTCTATTTTCCTATTTTATTTTCTTTAATATTTTCCATTCAATTTAATTTATCTTTAATAATTTTTATCATGCATTTAAAAAATACCAAAAATATTTATTTTTGCATATATATCAGAAAAATGTTTATTTAATTTTAAAATTAAAATTATTATTTTGCATGCATATTTTATTTAATTTCTATTTTGCATTTAAATAGCTTTTAATTGATTTTAATTATCAAATTAACTCAAAAAATCCCAAAAAATTATTTTAGCATATTAATGTTATTTCTAGCGTGAAAACTTTTTCTCATTAAAAAATTATTATTTTTACTAACATATTCCTCTTATGCAATTTCCTCGTATTTCCCGATTTTCATCTGTTCACAGGTTATCCCGTTTCGGACAATTTTTATCGCTTTCTTTTCATATTATGTAATTGCCTATGGGATGTAATAGTTTAATTAGGACTTTTATTTTCCGCACTTTTCAATTATGTATCTGCCCCAAAGCCATGTAATAGTGTAGGATTTATATTTCCGCATTTTACTTTCCGCAATTTAATTTCCGCACCCTATAAACTGCTAGTAACTAGGCGTGTATGGCAAGATTAAAATCAACATAGCTCACTCATAATTTCCAAGATAAAATATCTGAAATTGACACACTCTCTTCACACATGCACCCCTTTGGGTAATTCTCTCCCGTTGCCTTTACGAATTCAAATATGGTCATGTCCCTCGAACGTGAGGTATTACACCGTTGCCTTCAAAACAAACCGTCATAGTCCCTTGATACAAGATCATAGACCCACGATGTCGCCTCCGAATACATGATCTTGACCCTCGATTGTTCCCTACGAAAATGATGATAGTCCCTTGAATGTGCTAGGATACTTCCTACAAGTTGCTTTCTATGACCATCCGATGTCCTTGAATGTCCGCTTACATCCAACGAATAGAGTTACCTACCAACTAATGGTATGGATAGCGCTATTCTAAAGGAGCATAAAATAACACGAAAGCGACCATTACGGTAGGTAATAAGACTTTTAGTTGCTTGCTCAAATCAAATACTTTTCACACCTCACACTTTCTATCAAAGTTCAAACTCTTTTCAAAACGAAACATTTCCGAACACTTTGTATACATTCCTACATAAATCATTACAAAGTCAAAGCGAAATGCCTTTTCAAAACATTTTTGTCAAACACACAGAAAACACAATTTTAAAGTGATCTAAGAGCAACTAAGAGCCCGTAGATAACTACGGATGGAAAGGGGTGCTAATACCTTCCCTTTTCATAACCTTCTCCCTTACTAAGAATCGCACGAAAGTCTTTTCCTGTTCTTTTCACCTTCCCTTAATTGGATAAAAGAAAAGTCGGTGACGACTCCTGCTATCCGCACATTTGCGATACAAAAACCTACAAAGTCAGTTCACCGTATTACAGTTACGAGAAGAAAAAGTTTTATTAGAGAGTGATGGTGTGGTTCCTTTGTTGGAGAGAAAGAGAGGTCCTTATGGGAAGAAAGAAGAGAGGGAATGGCAGTGTGGAGGAATGGCCAGTGGAGGGCGAGAGTGAAGAGAGAAAATGTGACACTGAGAAAGAAGAGAGGGAGTGAGAGTGAGGAAGAAAGGTGAAAGTGAGAGTTGAAAGTAAGAGAGAAAGATTAGAGATGAAAGAGAGTTTGTTAGAGAGAGGTGATGAGCGATTCTGTTTCTGTGAGTTTGTTGAGAAAGATGAGCGAATTTGGTTCTTTTTTGTCATATTGATGAGAAAAAAAATGGTTGAAGGCTGTTGTAACCATTTTTCTTGTTATGGTGGCCGCGAATGAAGCGAATGAAGCGAGTGAAGGGGTTGTTACAGTGGAGGGAAAGAAAATTGGAGGGTGGTTAGAGGTGAATTGGAGTTTGCTATGGCGTTGAATGGTCACGGCGAGGGTTTGTTACAGTTGCTGTAACCGTTTCTCATGATGATAGGAAAAAGAATGGATTGAAGAGAGAGTGTGGTTTTCAACAGAATGCTCTGCTAGTTTTTTTTTAGAGATTGTTAGTTGAATGGTAGTTTAGAATTAGTGATTTTGAAAAAAAAAATGGAAAAAAATGGTGGTGAAAGGTATGGTTGTTATGGTGATGGTGAAAGATTGTTGGTGATGATGGAGAGAAAGAGGGAGTGGAGAATTTTTTTTGTTATTTTGTTATGAGTGAAAAGAAGAAAAAAGAAAATAGTTGTTATTGCTGTTTGTGATGAAGCCAACAAGAGAGTAAGTGAAATTTTTTTGTAATAGAATGGTGTGAGCAAAAAAAAATGGAAGAAGAAAGATGGTTTGCTTATATTGTTACTGATGGTGAAAGATTGTTGTTAATGTGTGAAGAAACAAATTGGATTCTGTTAGTTTGTTTATTACTGTTATGCATACCTCTACTGCCAACACTTTTTTCTAAACAAAAAAATAGCCATGCCCGCTACTTTGTATGCTACTATCTTGGTGTGTAGTAGTTCAATCGCTATAATGAGAGTGTCGATTCAAAGAGCACATCTGATAGAACAATGTTGATGTTGAATGTCCGATGAGAAATCGATCGTAAGCTCGCCGTATTTAGCTTTGAAGTCATGTCGTCAAAAACTGACTTGGATATTTGAGAAATTCTTTAAATGTCATATTCTTAAATTAATCCGTGTATGCCACTTTACGGATCTGTAATTTTTACGGTACTCGACCAAACGACGCAAGCTTGACCCCATCTGAAAGAGCACATGTGATATAACAACTTTATAGTTCGACAAAAATCCAAGCAGACTTTAATCACCGAATAAAAAGTGTTTGAATTTTGCCACAGTGTTTGACAAAAGTCCGACTGGTGGGCAAGTTCAACATGACATCTAGCAATTTTCCAACTTCAAGCTGCCAATTACGGTGCTTCGTATTTTCCGCTCCAATGTCCGAAACGAAAAAGTTTCTAAACAGAACTTGTTGAGTACATGACAAACTCCAACTTTCATGTTCGGAGTTTTTCCGTGCGGCAATCAAATCGACAAGAAAACAGCCTCAAACATGTGCACAAAAACTGTTCGATAAAATGCTTCCGTATGCATGGCAAAAAATGTGTGTCATCTTGCATTTGGAAATTTCAAACTGTCACCTACGGTGCTCCATATCTTTCGCTCCGACGTCCAAAACAAAAAAGTTTCTAAACGAAACTTGTAGAGGGCATGGCAAACTCCAACTTTCATGTTTGGAGTTTCTCGTCTTGACGAATCAATTATAAAACAGCCCGAACATACACACACTGTTTGATGAAAACTTCTAGTAGCATGGCATATATTGTCTTGCGTTTTGGCGCAAACTGCAAACTACGGCGCTCCGTATCTTCCGCTCCGACGTCGAAGCGAAAAAGTTTGTGAGCGAAAATTGTAGGGAAATGAAAAGCTCCACTTTCGTGTTTGGATTTTTCCGTCGGCGACGAATTGATGATAAAACACATGTGCACGACTATTCGAATATTGCAAACATGATGAATCCTTATTTTCCAGGCTTTGTAACTTTCGATCCGAGTCCCGAATAAATTTTGTAACACCCGGTTTTAATTAATATTATATTATATTAATATTTTTGAATTACTGATCAATATTTGTCTTGCGACGGGAATATTCATATTAATCAATATATCTGATAATATATCTGGCGACGTTTTATTCGGGTCCGATATTTAATTCCCCGAAATTATTTGAATGAGTTGATTGATGATTTAATTAGTAAGTTAGGGGTGTGGGGAGCAATTATTGAGGATTGGGTTTTCACCCTTGGCTTACTAGTAGAAATACCTTTTATAAACCATTTTCTTTCCCTTTTACTTCCATTCATTATACCAAAACCAAACAAGGAACTTGGAAGCTAGTAAGAAACAAGTTATAAAAACCATTTTCCTTTCCTTTTCTTCCCATTTTTTAAAACAAGCCAAACTTGGCCTTAGAGAGAAGGTTTTGGAAAAAGAAGAAGAAGAAGGAGAGAAGAAAAGAGCGAGAGAGGAAGCTTGAGGTTGAGCTTTTGTAGCATCACCATGGATCATCAAACTAGAGGTAAGGGGTTTGATTCTCCATCTCATATTGTTAGGTTTTGATATTTATATTTTGGATTTGGGGGTGAAATTGATAATGAGATTATAGGGTTGGTTGGTTGGTTGTAGAATGAAATAGATTAGAAGAGTTGGAATAGGAGTATGGGTAATGGGTTTGGATGATCATTAGAACGAATCGAACCGTTAGGAATCTCGTTTGGGAATGAAAAAGATGAAGTTTTCACGCAGGTCCATCAACACGGGCCGTGTTGATTAACACGGCCGTGTTTCCCTCTTATGCATGAAATTTGGATACTGTAGGCCAATCAACACGGGCCGTGTTGATGCACACGGGCGCCCGTGTTGATTCTCTATTTTGGGCATTTTTGCCCGTTCTGGTGGCTTTTCAACACGGGCCGTGTTGATGCACACGGGCGCCCGTGTTGATGCTCCTGTAGCCTCCAATATTCCAATTTTTTCGCGTTTCCTTTGGGACCCGATTGTGTTCCGATTTTCCAATTTCGGTAAAAATCGACGATGGAGCAAGTTGCTCCGACTTCAATGAAAATTGATGTGCTAGCTAAGTTTGACGTGTGGAACGTAGTGATGAGGTTTGTTTCTAGAAATTGTGAGTTTTGCGAGATGACCCGAAATGGACTTAATTACGGTTCAATTGAATCGGATTTCGTTGTAGTGGGTTTAGGACGCGTATGGACAATCTGGTTGCGACGTTGACGTTAATGATTAATGTCGGTTGGAAATGGCGATTATAGGGGTTTGACCATTTTTCCGTTTTTGGAATTTAGTGAGCGAATTGGTTATGATATAGGGTGATTGAACTTAATGTTTGCGACGACGTATTAATTAATGAATACTCAATGATTTGCGATGAAATAATATGTGTCTTTGTACATGATGATGTGATGATTATATTGATGTTGTTAATAAATGCTTCCGATTTGTGAATGCATGATTTTGATGATGATGAATTATTAGTGATGTTTTGCATAATGCAAATATGATGCGATGATATATTTATCTTGATGTGGGCTTTATGCCAATTGTGATGAGCGACGATGATGTTTTGTGTTGTGTTGTTTATTGTCGAGTCACATACATTGCATAGCGAAGGGCTTTATGCCGAAGAGGCTTTTATAGCGATGATGGCTTTTATGCGTGAAGATCGGCTTTATGCCAAGTGTCCCTAATTACGGACAAAGCGATGGGTACCACATGCATAACATAGTCGTGTCTCATGGAGTCGGTTATGTTTATGTTTGAGTTGTTTGGCGTTGGGTTTTTGTTGATTGATGGATGATATTGAATTGCGATGATATATGATGTGATGATGTTGTGATGATGGGCTTTATGCCAAAAGCGAAGATGGGCTTTTGCCAAAAAGATGGGCTTTTTGCCAAAAGCGAAGATGGGCTTTAGCCAAATTGTGATGATTTGTTTATGTTGCTTATATTACTAGCATTATTTAATGTTGTTGGTTGATGTTGTTGTTTGAGACTACCGTGTTAATTAGTGATGTATTAGCTCGTGATGATTTCGTGGTGACGGAGGGTTATGTGTTGTTGCGACGTTTTATGCCGATGAGGTTATGGTGATATAGTGTAGATTATACACAGTAGGATGACGAGTAAAGTAAGTGAGTTTTGATTTTGTGTTGGAATTACACTTACTCATCTATATCCTTTATGATTCCAAAACTATATATATATTGTATCATGCCTTTAATTATATGTTTTGGAGTATCTCACCCTTTACTTGTTTCGCCGTTACCTATATATTGGTAACGTGCAGGTTATGAAGATGGAGTTTATAGCTGCTGTTAGTCGAGTCGGTGTCGTTACGATCGCGACACTCAGAGAATATTTATGTTGTCTTGTTGTTGTTCTTTTGTTGTTTTCCTTTTAAATAAGAATCATACTTTATGAAAATATGATTTATTAAGGAAGTTCTTGATGAAGATGTTTTGAGGTTTTGAATCAATTTATGTTTCGTGATGCTATGTATCCGAGATTTATACTTTAAAGCAAACTGTTTAAAGTGATTTGATTTTGATGGTGTGGCCTCGATATTTAATTGATGAAATTTTAAATTACTATGATTTTGCATATTAAACTTTGGGTAATATTCGTGTTACATTAGTGGTATCGAGACGTCGATGCATCGACCAAGTCATTAGTGCGTTTAACCCTTTTGTATGCGACATGTGTGTGAAACATGGTACCTGTTCAAATTGTTTGTCTGAGAGCGAGTTTGAAACAAGTGGGGGAAAAGTTTTACTTCTTGGTGGTGCTTGTGGCTTAGGTTGGAGCCTCAAGCAGTGTTAGGCTTTGGTAACTTATAGTGTAAGTTTGAAGACACTGTTGTAGTTTGGTAGAGATGGTTTATGTCACCATCATGATTGTCGACTGTCTATTGACAAATTGAGGGACTGATCATCCTTAATCTCTTGTTGATAGTAGTCGGGAATTGTGTTGGTTGGGATGAACTTGTCTTGCCAACTCAATAGTGTATGAAGCAAATGTGTTGGCACAAGGTGGTGCATGGTTACTTGAGTTATGAGCAAATTTGGATTTTGGTGAGGAACAAGATTTTGGGCAAGCGAGCTTCTTGTTGTGATTCTTCCGAAACCTTTTGTGAAGATGTGAGTGAACTACCGCAATAGTGCGAAGTGAAGTTTTGATGGATTGAGTTTTTGGAACTAGTTGTGATTCGAAGTATCCTTAAGGGATGTTTGTTTTTAAGTTAGAGTTGAAGAGTCAACTTGAGGATTGGTTTGAGCAGAGTTTGGTTATTCGAGAGGGTCACCGTGGAGTGCTACCGTTGGGTTGTTCGAAAAGAGAAAAGGTTACCCGAGTTGGTGTGTCGTTGGTAGTCAGGGAATGACGTGAACGTTGATGTTGAGTATCTACTTTCGAGGATTAATATTTGGATGAACCAGTCATTTAGAGTTTATGTGTTTAGTGAGATCGATTGAAGTCTGGCTGCCTACGGGTTAGTGTGATGGGTGAAGATGTTTAGACAATGCTTTACAAGATAGTGTATGGTTCTGGCGAGTGTTTGGTGATGTCATTAGTGTGACTGATGCGTCTGGTATGATTTTGGGATGTTCAGACAATACTCTCATGAGTAGCTGTAAGAGTTATTTCGTGTTTATGGATATTATTTAGTTCACATAATGTTAAGGAATTGTAGCAAGCATCCAAGCTTTGCATTGTTGGTAGTGAAGTTAGACCGGTGTATGTCGAGTAATCTAAAGGTAGAATTTTGAACTGTTGGACGAGAGTGCCTTAAGTAAGAAACTTAGACAGTGATATTTTGGACAGTTTCGCGAAGATTTATTTTGTGTTCATTGGGACCTTATGTGTGCAGATGTTAACGACGAGTAGATTAGAATTGTTGAAGACAATTCAAGTTGGGTACGATCTATAAAGAGACTTCGTCTGGTGATGAGTTTAGTAAGTTGATATTGAGGATAACCCAAGAATATCTGATTTGGGATTTATTATTTTGAATAATGTTGCATGTTTGTTTTGAGACGCTTGTTGAGTTTAAGCTCAGAAGGTTATTAAGGATTTGTTCACTACTAAGATATGGATTTCGTCGGATACTAATAGTCGTAGTGGATTATTAGATTGCGACTAAGATAAGTCTTGACGGTGAGAATTTGGTGGTGGTTTGGTAACCACATGTACTTTAAGATGATTGA
Organism: Vicia sativa; assembly: GCA_021764765.1. NCBI lineage: Eukaryota > Viridiplantae > Streptophyta > Magnoliopsida > Fabales > Fabaceae > Vicia > Vicia sativa. The sequence continues at coordinate 254,022,236 of CM038792.1, forward strand.
TGTTTTATAAAGGAAGGTACTCTATTGTGACTAAAGTCGGTCGCGACGGTGTTCTTGTTGAGTTCCCTAGAAATTGGTGTTATGGTTCTAAGTCCAACCCGTTTTGTAATTTCAGGAGTATGAGACGACGTTGATGGGTTGAGTTCTTGAGAGAGTGTTTTGGTCTAAGTTACCACTTCGAAGGATTGAGAATTAAGAAGGTGTTTCGAATAAGAAACACATGTATTGATCGTTCTTGACGGTGCGAGGATAGTGATTACTTATATATACTTTGGGAATTGAATTTTTATAAGGGACGACTTCGTTGAAGTCAAGTGCATACGTCGAAGTTTCACAAGTGAACATTTGGACAGAACTTGAAAAGGTCAAACTATGTCGTGTATTTTGAGGACCAATGGACGTTGATCAATCGAGAATGAAAGAGTGATTCTTCGAGTTGATGAAGCTGATGTTGCGAGGTGTCTTGATGGGTGTCGCTTTGAGCGTAACCATTACGAGTAATTGTGAAGTTGAGGATTGACCAAGTTGTTTTATGGTTGGCATCTTATGCATAAAAGTGGCGACATGGTTTAGATATCAAGCATTGAATCGATTAACAGGTTGTTAGAATTGGGCTAGTGAGTTATGGTCGCAAGTCGTCTGTTTAAGCCCTAGGATGAGTGGTGTTTCTCGTTTGATTATGTTTGAGTAACTTGTTTTGTTCAAGGGTTGTGCGTTGGTGTTCTACAAGGATGATGTGACCTTGTGACTTCTAGAATGAGAGCGGTAACTGCAAGTGTAATTCTTGGATTCATGCTTATGTGTGAGTGAAGGCATCTTTTTCGTGGTTGAGTAGCACGCGTGGTTCTATCTTTTTTTGATTGTTTGAGTTTTGGTTTGTACAACCATTTTGTTCTTTTCATTTTAGAGATGATGTCGGTGTTGTGTCGTAGGACTTTATGTTTCCATCTTTGGTGACTCGTTTCCGAGGTGTCGGTTCGAGTGTGTGACTAATACCATGGTTGAGGCGTTAGGATAGTAGCGATCTTGTTTGATTAGTTCTTGAGTGAACCGGTGTGGCTGTGGATTGTTTGGTTGTTGAGTTGTTAGTTGGTTTTCGAGTGCATTGTATGGGCTTTGCATCTCGACATGGTTGTTCGTGTTTGGACGTTTTGGTTAGGGAGATGCCCTTGTGATAGGTGTATTGTATATGTTGTTTAATTGACGCGAGGATTGAGTGGACGAATGCGTAGGCATGTCCCGAATGGTTCGTTTTGGTCGAAATTTCGAGGACGAAAAGTTAATAAGTGGGGGAGAGTTGTAACGCCCGTTTTTAATTAATATTATATTATATTAATATTTTTGAATTACTGATCAATATTTGTCTTGCGATGGGAATATTCATATTAATCAATATATCTGATAATATATCTGGCGATGTTTTATTCGGGTCCGATATTTAATTCCCCAGAATTATTTGAATGACTTGAATTAATGATTTAATTAGTAAGTTAGGGGTGTGGGGAGCAATTGTTGAGGATTGGGTTTTCACCCTTGGCTTACTAGTAGAAATACCTTTTATAAACCATTTTCTTTCCCTTTTACTTCCATTCATTATACCAAAACCAAACATGGAACTTGGAAGCTAGTAAGAAACAAGTTATAAAAACCATTTTCCTTTCCTTTTCTTCCCATTTTTGAAAACAAGCCAAACTTGGCCTTAGAGAGAAGAAGAGAGGGTTTTGGAAAGAAGAAGAAGAAGAAGAAGGAGAAGAAGAGCAAGCAAGAGAGGAAGCTTGAGGTTGAGCTTTGTAGCATCACCATGGATCATCCAAACTAGAGGTAAGGGGTTTGATTCTCCATCTCATATTGTTAGGTTTTGATATTTATATTTTGGATTTAGGGGTGAAATTGATAATGAGATTATAGGGTTGGTTGGTTGGTTGTTGAATGAAATAGATTAGAAGAGTTGGAATAGCAGTATGGGTAATGGGTTTGGATGATCATTAGAACGAATCAAACAGTTAGGAATCTCGTTTGGGAATGAAAAAGATGAAGTTTTCACGCAGGTCCATCAACACGGGCCGTGTTGATTAACACGACCGTGTTTCCCTCTTATGCATGAATTTTGGATACTGCAGGCCAATCAACACGGGCCGTGTTGATGCACACGGGCGGCCGTGTTGATTCTCTGTTTTGGGCATTTTTGCGCGTTCTGGTGGCTTTTCAACACGGGCCGTGTTGATGCACACAGGCGCCCATGTTGATGCTCCTGTAGCCTCCAAAATTCCGATTTTTTCGCGTTTCCTTTGGGACCCGATTGTGTTCCGATTTTCCGATTTTGATAAAAATCGACGACGGAGCAAGTTGCTCCGAATTCAATGAAAATTGATGTGCTAGCTAAGTTTGACGTGTGGAACGTAGTGATGAGGTTTGTTTCTAGAAATTGCGAGTTTTGCGAGATGACCCGAAATAGACTTAATTACGGTTCAATTGAATCGGATTCGTTGTAGTGGGTTTAGGGCGTATGGACAATCAGGTTGCGGCGTTGGCGTTTATGATTAATGCGGTTATTAGGAATGGCTTTCGCGACGATTATAGGGGTTTGACCATTTTCCGTTTTGGAATTTAGTGGCGAATTGGTTATGATATAGGGTGATTGAACTTAATGTTTATGACGTATTAATTAATGAATACTCAATGATTTGCGATGAAATAATATGTGTCTTTGTACATGATGATGTGATGATTATATTGATGTTGTTAATAAATGCTTCCGATTTGTGAATGCATGATTTTGATGATTATGAATTATTAGTGATGTTTTGCATAATGCAAATATGATGCGATGATATATTTATCTTGATGTGGGCTTTATGCCAATTGTGATGGCGATGATGATGTTTTGTGTTGTGTTGTTTATTGTCGAGTCACATACATTCCATAAGCGAAGGGCTTTTATGCCAAGCGAAGAGGCTTTATATAGCGATGATGGCTTTTATGCGGCGAAGATCGGCTTTATGCAAGTGTCCTAATTACGGACAAAGCGATGGGTACCACATGCATAACATAGTCGTGTCTCATGGAGTCGGTTATGTTTATGTTTGAGTTAGTTGGTGTTGGGTTTTGTTGATTGATGGATGATATTGAATTGCGATGATATATGATGTGATGATGTTGTGATGATGGGCTTTATGCCAAAAGAAGATGGGCTTTATGCCAAAAGTGAAGATGGGCTTTATGCCAAAAGTGAAAATGGGCTTTAGCCAAATTGTGATGATTTGTTTATGTTGCTTATATTACTAGCATTATTTAATGTTGTTGGTTGATGTTGTTGTTTGAGACTACCGTGTTAATTAGTGATGTATTAGCTCGTGGCGATTTCGTGGTGACGGAGGGTTATGTGTTGTTGCGATGTTTTATGCCGATGAGGTTATGGTGATATAGTGTAGATTATACATGGGATGTGAGTAAAGTAAGTGAGTTTTGATTTTGTGTTGGAATTACACTTATTCATCTATATCCTTTATGATTCCAAAACTATATATATATATATATATTGTATCATGCCTTTAATTATATGTTTTGGAGTATCTCACCTTTACTTGTTTCGCCATTACCTATATATTGGTAACGTCGAGTTATGAAGACGGAGTTTATAGGCTTTGTTAGTCAGTCGGTGTCGCTCGATCGTAGCACTCGGGGAATATTTATGTTGTCTTGTTGTTGTTCTTTTGTTGTTTTTCCTTTGTAAATAAGAATCATACTTTATGAAAATACGATTTATTAAGGAAGTTTACTGATGAAGATGTTTTGAGGTTTTGAATCAATTTATGTTTTTCGGCGATGCTATGTATAAAGATTTATACTTTACATAAACTGTTTAAAGTGATTTGATTTTGATGGTGTGATGCCTCAGTATTTAATTGATGAAATTTTAAATTACTCTGATTTTGCATATTAAACTTTGGGTGTCGTGAGATGTACAACTTTGCAGTTGAACATTTTTTAATTCGGAGCCACGAACCATATGAAAATCGAACCCGAAACTGTCGGCTTGAGCATAGGAACAAACACTTCACAATATTTCTAAGTGTTGAATTTGTAACATAATGAATTCGTAACTTCCGAGCCTTGTAACTTTTTATCCGAGTTTCGAATTAATTCAATTCCTTCAGCAAAGTTATAAATTGCCACGAAATGAATAACTTTGATTTTGAAATCAACTCGAATCGACACCTCGAAACAGGTGTAAAGTACCTCCGAAGCTGAGCACTTGAACACATTGAAAAACACTTAAAATTTCACTAAGTGTAAATTTCAAAAGTTGTGAACATTAAACTTGAACCTCATAACTGAAATCAAGAATTTACGGAAAAATCTTTACAAGGACAAATTAGGAGTACGAAATACGCTCTTTCCAATGACTTCTCATTCGTGAAATTTCGACCACAGATGAGTGAGATAGAGAGTCGACAACATGGCTCTGTGAACACAAAGTACTTAAAACTTAGAAAAACTTTCTAAGTCTAAAGTTACGTAAATTGCAAGAAACCTTGTTTTCACCCGATTCTTCCGATCTTTCTCAACAAATGATCATATTTTCTCAAATCTTGACTTTTGATCATAATTTTGACCAGAAATTCCACTCGGTCAAACTTTGACTTTTGTTGACCTTTTGATACACGCACTCAAATATCATTTTATCCGTCCGTTCTTGATTTTCTGATGAATCGCGCGGATCGATAAGCCGTATACAAATACTTCACCACTTATAGAAGACCATAGAATCAGTTTAGGCTCAAATATTTGACCACAACACACTATAGCTTGAAACTGTAATCAATATCCACCTGATAGGCAATCAGAACTCCAAAACTATGATTCTTGAGAGATAATCAGAAGCTTCTAGATACACACATCTTATATATTGAGAAGACGCTTGAAATAATAGAACCTCATATATTCAGCTTCTAGAACCAAACCTCTTCTTGAATTATGCAGTTCATACGATTTAGAAAATCTCGAACCCATGGTTAATGCATGAATGATATGTATGCAATGCACCTATTGATCAAGTGTAAGCCAATTATTTATTAATAAAATGAAGAGGGCAAATTTTGGGGTGCAACAAAGACCAAAATCAAAGCATTCGCTAAGCATTTCATTGGCTCAAACAAATTCGCTTCCCATTGCGAAGTCAAGTAGCGACTAAACCATCTCAAGTCAAAGTACCCACGATCAATATCAACTTATAAAAGATCTTCCATCAAACTCACAAACCTAACCATCCAAAACAAGGAACTTCAAGCTCGAAATAACCCGTGAAGTCTTCTACAAGATACAAAATAAATCTTGTGGGCTGTCCAAAATATCACCGTCTAAATCGCTTACTTAAGGCACTCCGTCCAGCAGTTCAAAACTCTTTCATTAGAATACTCGACATGCGGTCTAACTTCACTACGATAGCATAAGCTCGGATGCTTGCTACAATTTCCTTAACTTGATGTGAACCAAATAATATCCATGAACACGAAATAACTCTTACATTACTCATGAAATCTTATCGAACATTCAAAATCATACAGCGCATTAGTCGCACTAATGACATCAACAAATACTTGCGGGACCATAAACTATCTTGAAAAGCATTGTCTAAACATCTTCATCTCTCACACTAACGTAGACATCCGGACTTCACATCGATCTCACTAAACACATAAAATCCAAATGAGTGATTCATCCAAATATCAATCCTCGGAAGTAGACACTTGTCCTCAATATCCACTTCGTTCCTTGACTACAAACGACACACCAACTCGGGAAACCTTTGTTCTTCTCGGACAACACAACTGATGCACTCCACGGTGACCTGCTCGAATAAACAAACTACTGCTCAAACAAATCCTCAAGTTAAATCTTCACCTCTAACTCGAAACAACATCCCTTAAGGATACTTGAATCCAACTAGCTCCAAAACTAAATCCATCAAAACTTCACTTCGCGCTTTTAATTCACTCACCTCTTTACAATATGCTTGGAAGAATCACAACAAGAAGTTAGCTTGCCAAAATCTTGTTTCTCACCAAAATCAAATTTGCCCATAACTCAAGTAACCATACCACCTTGTGCTAACTCATACGCCATTACACTATTAAGCTTGGCAAGACAAGTCCATCCCAACCAACACAAATCCGACTACTATCAACAAGAGATTAAGGGTGACCGTTCCTCAATTTGTCAATAGATAGTGACAATCATGATGGTGACATAAACCATCTTTACCAAACTACAAGCGTCTTCAACATACACTTCAAGTTACCAAAGCGTAACAACTTGAGGCTCCATCTTAAGCTCTGGCGCCACCAAGTAAAACTTACGCCCACTTGTTTCACACTCATCTCTGCAGACAAACAAATAGAAACAAGCAAGTACCGACAGTGCTTCACACACATATCGCATACAAAAGGGTTAAACACACTAATAACCTGACCGACAGACCCACCTGCTCTGATACCACTAATGTAACACCCCAATATTACCCAAGGTTTTATATGCAAAAATCAGAGTAATTTAAAATTTCATAAATTCAATACTGAGGCGTCACACCTTCAAAACCAAATTACTTTAAACAGTTTGCTTTAAAGTATAAATCTCGGATACATAGCATCGTCGGAAATCATAAATTGATTCTTAAAAATCAAAACATCTTCTTTATTAAACCTCCTCATCAAATCATATTTTCCTAAAGAATGATTCTTATTCACAAAAAGAATAACAACAAAAGAACAACAATAAGACAACATAAATATTCCCCCCGAGTGCTACGTATCTGAGCGACACCGACTCGACTATTAGCAACTATAATCTCCGTCTTCATAACACTGCGTTACGGTATAAAGGTAGCCGAAACAAGTAAAGGGTGAGATACTCCAAAACATATAATTAAAGGCATGATAACACATATATATATATATATATATATATATATATAGTTTTGGAATCATAAAAGACATAGGTTAATAAGTGCATTCCACATATCCAAATCTAACTCACTTTGATCGTCTTTCTAATGTGTATAATCAACACTTTATCGCCATAACCTCATCGACATAAATCATCACAACAACACATAAACTTTCATCACCACGAAATCATCACAAGTCAATACGTCATTAATCAACACGACAATCATAAACAACAACATCAAACAATGCTAATAACATAAGCAACATAACCAAAATCATCACAAATTGGCTAAAGCCTGTCGTCGCTTTTGGCATAAAAGCCCATCGTCACAAACATCATCACATCATATTTCCATTAAGCATTTCATTAAGGTCAAATCATCTCAAAACTCATCATTTATATTCATCGCATAGTTATCCTGAAATTATCACGTCATATTCATTTCATGTTCATCATAAAGATCATCACCAAACAAAACACCATATATCATCGCAATTTCACATAATCCATCAATTAAAACCCAACGCCAAACAACTCAATTATAAACATAACCGACTCCATGAGACACGACTATGTTATACATGTGGTACCCGTCGCTTTGTCCATAATTAGGAACATTTGGCATAAAGTCCATCGTCGCTTGGCATAAAAGCCCTCGTCGCGTGGCATAAAATCCCTCGTCGCCAATGCAATGTATGTGACTCGACAATAAAAACAACACAACAAAAACATCATCATCGCTCATCAAAATTGACATAAATTCCACGTCGCCATATTTATCCACATCAAGATAAACATATCATCGCATCGCATATCATCAAGTATTCATTAATAAATACACATCGCAAACATCATGTTTAATTACACCACATCATCATCAATTAATTCACCAAATTCCAAATACGGAAAAATAATCAAACACCAATAATCGTCGAAAGCTATTCTAATAACCTACATTAATCATAATCGTCAACATCATGATCGGATTGTCCATACGTGTCTTAAATCGACTAAAGCAATTCGATTCAATTTAACGTAATTTGGCCTATTTCCGATCGTTTCGTAAAAACTCATAATTTCGAAAAACTAACCTAACCACTGCGTTCTACACGTCAAACTTAGCTAGCACGTCAATTTTTGTTGAATTCGGAGCAACTTGCTCCGTCGCTGAAATTACCGAAATCAGAAAATCAGAACATAATCGGGTTCCAAATTTAATCGGCTAACTTATGTCCTAGTTATATTTTATTAATATTAAATAGTATTTTATGGATTTAGAGGATTTAAAGGAAACAGAAGATGGAAAGTAAGATTATGCAGAAAACACAAATTCTGCAGAAAACAGAAAAATAGTGCTAACAGAAAAACAGGAACCACAAAAATTCGTTCCTTCTTCCATGCTACAAGGGACACACGCCCCAGGAGGTGAGGGGCTAGGGGGCGGTCGCCTTGGGGTTGGGCACGGTCGCCTCCCCTTGTGGGGTGGGAGCCTCCCCTTGGTGCACCTCCTTCCTTCATCTTCCTCGTTCCAAATTTAATACAGACAGCGTTTTCTGGTTTAGTTTTTTCACAGTTTTCATTTTCTTCTTCTAGCAACTCATTACTATTAGCCATGGTAATAGAGAACCTAGATCAATACTCCTAACTCAACTTTCCTAATTTATTTCAACAATCAACCAACCAAAACCCATGAATCAACCTATCAATTTTTCCCTAAATCCAAAATATATAAACTAAAACCCTAACTATATGAGATGGAGAAATCAAACCCCTTACCTCAAGAGATTGGATGATTCTTGATGATTCTACAAAACCCAATCCTCAAGCTTGCTCATGCTCTTCTTCTTCTTCTTCTTCTTCCAAAACCCTCTTTGTTTCTAAGCTTCTATGTTTGGCTTGTGTTGACAAATGGAAAGAAAGGAGGAAAAATGGTTTATAATGTTGTTTTCTACTAGCAAGCTTAAGGGTGCAAACCCAATTCTACCAAATTACTCCTCACACCTCTATCTAGTCTTATTAATTAACACACTAATAATATCTAATAATATTATTAATTCAATTAAGTTAAAATAATTCCGGGGAATTAAATATCGGTCCGAATAATATTTTACCGAACCGAACCGAATGAAAATCGGACCGAACGAAACATCGCCAAATATATTAATAGATATATCGATTAATATAAATATTTTCGTCGCCAAAACAATCGTCAACGGTAACTCAAAGTATTCATATAATATAATATTAATTAAAGCAGGCGTTACAATGTCTCTGTAACTCTACCGATGTAGCAACTTTGCTAATTTATTTTTCAATCACACGATTGATGTCTTGAGATAACCTTATCGGCGTTATTGACCTTACTACCTGTTGGTTTTGGTGACCCCACGATGATAATGACCTCACTTTGGCTTTCTTTTCCAATCACTGATTATGATACGGTAACCTTACCGTCGTCGACCACTTTGATATCATTTATTCCAATCACTGATTGAAGCATTAGGTAACCTTCTTGATGTTGGTAACTTTACCATAATTTCTTTCCAAATACTTATCTCGGTAGCCCTACCGATGTTTATAACCTAAAATGTTTATCATCGGTCACCTAATCGACATAATCCGATTATCCATCTTGAAGAGCCTTTTACCAACAATTATTTTTCAAAACACAGTGCGTCACCCGGTAACCTTCTTTGTTGATTAGTCAATTGTAAATCTTCATGTCTTTCCTATGCCTTGTGCCGAAAATGTTACTCCTCGGAGTGCATATTCACCTTTTACAAATGCGCTTGGTTAAGTATCATTTAGTCCTCCATTCGCCTTCTGATTGGCAACATAACTTGTTCTAAAAGATAAAGTTTTGTGTCCCCTTGAAATTCATTTGGGAATATCTTACCATTATTCGCCAAACCTTGTTAGTGGAGGCTTCAAATTAAAACAAAAAGCATAAATATTTATACATTTCTTGAACGCAAATTTTCGAGTTCATTAAGTATTTAATCGTCTTATACCACATATTTGCAAATTTGCCCTCCTATCTCGATTTTATTTGGTTTAGACTTCACATTCACCTGCATATGCTTCCATTAGGCCATTGACATTAAGCAATCATTTACACATCACATCTACATTATTAGTTGTATTTAAGTTGACCAAAAGTCAATCTAAATCGATATTTGTATCATTTTATAGTTGTAAAATACCTGATATTCCACGTCATTCATTTTTTTCTCATTACATGCTTCTTGCATCGTGTTAAGTTATTTATATGTAGATAATATAGATATTTCAGTTTTATAAACAGACGGTTAAAAGCAATTCGACACCGTGCAGAAAATTAGCGGGAAAATATTTCAAGTTTTTGCCTTTAACTCACTGCTTTATGAATCTACGTGTCGCATAGATCATGAAAATGTGCTCTCTCTAATTTTTCGATACATTTCGAAGCCTCGTTTTTAACCGTGAGTGTTTTACATTTTAGATAATTTAGTGTTCGAATTTATATCATTTTTGTCAATTTTAAGTGTCCAATTTTTATCTTCAAAAATCAAAAGAAAAATGTTTTCGGATAGTTTATTTTTTATCCTTTTGAACTTAATAGCCAATTTTATCATTAAGGACATTTTAAGCATTTTTTAGAATTGCTTAAACCTAAATTTTTGTTTGTGTCTATATATATATATATATATATATATATATATATAATGTTATTGTCCACGAACAAAAAGAAAAAAAAAGGTAAGGAGGCGAGATCTGGGCGGTACTAAGAAAAGATAAGAAAAATTCCATTTTCTCTTGATCTTATCTAGCTTCCTTCATCTTCCTTACATTCCCTTGTCTCATTCTCTCACCCGATTGTAAAACTCATCTCCACGATCTACAAACACCCTCCATCATCCTTCCATCCTCCTTCCTCTCCACCGCCATCTCCATTACTAACCTCCATTTCTATTACAAAAATCCATAACCTCTTCACCACCTAATTCTACCCTCGTAATTAATATTAAAATCGAGTTTCAAAATTCCATCCAACAAAAATTGAGGCATCACATATTCGCATTTTCATCACTTTGCATTATAATGCACATCACAAACATCAAAAGTCGGATATACGATTCATATCATAATTCATCATATACACATATGACTATTCACGGACCTGCGCATGTGTTCTAAAATATACATATCATCATGTTATCATCAATACATAAAGTTATCACATCATAAGATAGTATACATACAATCAAAATAATATAAATCGACCAAATCCGAGTGTTACTACGATCGGAGCGAGCAACTCAAAATAAAGAGACTCGAGCTAATCCTCATCATCCTCGTGGATCACACCACGTTACCAATATAAAGGCAATGGCGAAACAAGTAAAGGGTGAGATACTCCAAAACATATAATTAAAGGCATGATAAAATATATAAATAGTTTTGGAACTATAAATGATATAAGTTAATAAGAGTATGTCAACATATATTAAAATCTTACATACTTTAAATTAGCATTTAGTGTATAAAATTAACACTTTAACCGTCACATAATCATTATACTCACATCAACACAAGTATCATATATCATCACAATTCAACATCATCCAGTCAATTAAAACAGCAAACAACTCAAACATAAACATAAACATAACCCACTCCATGAGACACGACTATGTTATGCATGTGGTACCTATCGCTTTGTCCATAATTAGGAACATTTGGCATAAAGCCCATCGTCGCTTGGCATAAAAGCCCTCGTCGCCAATGCAATGTATGTGACTCGACAATAAAGACAACACAACAACACATCATCATCGCTCATAAAAATTGACATAAAGTCCACGTCGCCATATTTATCCACATCAAGATAAACATATCATCGCATCGCATATCATCAAGTATTCATTAATAAATACACCATCACAAACATCATGTTTAATCACACCGCATCATTATCAATTTAATCCACCAAATTACAAATACGGAAAAATACTCAAAATACCAATAATCATCGCGAAAGCCATTCTTAGTAACCAGCATTAATCATAATCGTCAACATCGAAATCGAATTGTCCATACGTGTCTTAAATCGACTAAAACGCAATGCGGTTCAATTTAACCGTAATTTGGCCTATTTCGGGTCGTTTCGTAAAAACTCTTAATTTCGAAAAACTAACCTCACCACTACGTTCCACACATTGAACTTAGCTAGTAAGTCAATTTTCGTTGAATTGAACAAGGCTCCATCGAAAATTACGAGTAAAATCGGAAAATCGGAACATAATCGGGTTCAAATTTAATCGGCTAACTTATGTCCTAATTATATTTTATTAATACAAACTAGTAGTATGTGGAATTAGAAAATTAAGAGAACTAAAGCTAGGAAGAAAATTATCGAGAAAACACATTTTGTAGAAAAGCAAAACGCCTCTGAGAAAAAAGCATAATTTTCATTGCACCTTCCACGAGGTGGGATGGCGTCCCAAGGCATATTAGGGGATGAGGCGGACGCCATGGGAGCTGGGACGACCCCTCTCAGGTGAGTGGGCGCCTCGACTTCTTCTTCTATTTCCATTCTTCTTCCTGTTTGTTTCTATATCGAGCAGTTTGTTTCTTTTACGGTTTTTCACGAGTTACCTTGTTTTCATTTTATACTTCTAGTTCCTACAAGATAGCAATGGAACACAATAATCCATACTCCTACCTCAACCTTTCTAAGTTATTTCAACAATCAACCAACCAAAACTCATGAATCAACCTATCAATTTTCCTAAATCCAAAATATATCAACCAATCCCTAACTATATCAGATGGAGAATCAAACCCCTTACCTCAAGTGATTGGATGATTCTTGATTATTCAACAAACCCAAACCTTGTTCTTGCTCTTGCTCTTCTTCTTCTTCCAAACCCTCTATTTCTCTCTAAGCTTCTATGTTTGGCTTATGGTGTTATAATGGAAAGAAAATGAGGAAAGTGTTTTATAAAGGTGTATTCTTACTAGCCAAGGGTGTAAACCCAATTCTACAAAATTAATCCTCACACCCCTATCTATTCTTATTAATTAACACACTAATAATATCAAATAATATTATTAATTCAATTAATTAAAATAATTTTGGGGAATTAAATATCGGTCCGAATAATATTTTACCGAACCGAACAGAATAAAAATTGGACCGAATGAAACGTCGCCAAATATATTAACATATATCGATTAATATAAATATTCTCGTCGCCAAAACAATCATCAAACGGTAACTCAAAAAATATTAATATAATATAATATTAAATAAAACGGGCGTTACAACTCTCCTCCACCTAAAAAGTTTCGTCCTCGAAATTACCTGACTCGAAAAGCTCGGGATAGGAATCCCGCATCTTACTTTCTAACTCCGTCGTCGCTTTCACTGCTGCTCCTATCAAACAACTTTGACCAAAATCTCTTTGCCACGAAGAGACTTTATCTCACGATCCTCAATCCTTAAAGGCATCATTTCCGTAAGATTTTCTCGAACACGGATATCATCCATCTCGATCACATACGAAGGATCGGAACATACTTCGAAGTTGCGACACATGGAATACATCGTGCAAATTTGAAATATTTGGCGGTAACACCACCTATAAGCCGTTTCCCACTTTACTAGTAATTTGGTAAGGACCAATAAAGCGAGGAGTTAACTTGACTTCAATGCTGTGACACGGTTGTAGGGTAACTCTCAAAACACATGATCACCATCTTGAAATTCAAGTATTTTCTCCTTTTATCATGATAACTCTTTTATCGACTTTGAGAAATTCTCATCTTTTCTTTAATCATCTTCACCCTCGATAGTCTCTCTAACCAATTGGGTCCAAGCACCACACTTTCACCCGACTCTTGCCAACAAGGGTTCTACACCTCCGACCATACAAAGCTTCAAGCGGTGCCATTCAATACTAGCATGAAGCTGTTGTTATAAGTAAACTCGATCAAAGGAAGATAAGTATCCATGAACCACCATGTTCAAGAATACATGCTCGTAACAAGTCTTCCAGCGATTGAATCGTCCTTTCGTCGACCATCGGTTTGAGGATGATAAGCGAACTCGACCTCAACTTAGAGCCCAAAGCCTCTTACAAGCTTTTCCAAAATTGAGTGAACCTTGGATCTCTATCCGAAACAATACACAAAGGAATACCATGTAATCTAACAATCACATGCGTATAAATCTCCGCCAACCTCGTCTGGATAAGTGATGTTAATAGGAATAAAGTGAGTCGACTTCGTAAGCCTATCAACAATCACCCAAATTGCATCGTGTCCTCTTGGTGTATTCGTTAACCCGTTACGAAATCCATAGAAATGCTATCCCATTTCTATTACGGGATCTCTAACGGTTGCATCGACCCTGCGGGTTCGATACTCTACTTTAGACTTGACAAGTCAAACAAGCATAAACAAACTAGGCCACCTCTCTTTTCATGCCCGACCACCAAATAGTTTCCTTAAATCTTGATATATTTTGGTCGCTCTGGGATGAATACTCAATTGCTTCTATGACTTTCTTCCAAGATCATTCTCTTTAAATCCATCATCGGAATACAAATCCTATCTGGAACCTCAAAACACCACAGGCATCCAACATGAAATCTTCACTTTCGGTTTGTCCAATACCAACCAACAAATCAACAAGTTTCACATCAAGCTTTTGAGCTTCTCTAATGCTATCAAGGAAATCATTATTGATCTTTAACATTCCCAAGATAACACTCTTCGGGGTCACTTCTATCACAAGACTCATATCTCTAAATTGTTCAATCATTTCCAACTCTTTCATCATCAAAAGTGACATATGCAAAGTCTTTCGACTTAAAGCATCGGCCACCACATTCGCTTTACCAGGATGGTAATTCAATCCGAAATCATAATCTTTCAACAATTCAAGCCACCGCCTTTGCCTCATATTAAGCTCTTTTTTATCAAACAAGTACTTCAAGCTTTTATGGTCACTAAATACTTCAAATCTAGAACCATAAAGATAATGCCTCCAAATCTTAAGCACAAAAACAACCGCTGCAAGTTCCAAATCGTGAGTAGGATAGTTCTTCTCATGAATCTTCAATTGCCTAGAAGCACAAGCAACCACCTTGCAATTTTGCATAAGCACACCACTTAAACCCATCTTAGAAGCATCACAATAAACCATAAGCGGTTCTTGAGTTAGGTAGAATCAAGATTGGGCGTTGTTAACCTCTTCTTCAATTCAACAAAACTTTCTTCACACTTGACATCCCACAAAGCGACTCCTTTAAAAGTCAACTTTGTCAAAATGCCAACTTAGGAAAACCTTCAATGAACCTCCTGTAGTAACCGGCCAAACCTAAGAAACTTCTAATCTCGATGTGAGACTTAGGGTTTCCCATCTTATTCTGACATCAACCTTAGAAGGATCAACATAATGCCATCACGAAATGACATGCCCAAGCTCACTTCATAACAAAACTCGCACTTTGACAACAGCATAAAGTTTCTTCTCTTTCAAAACTTCTAACACAATGCACAAATGTTCTGTGTGCTCTTCTTCCGATTTGGAATAAACCAGAATATCATCAATGAAAACAACCACGAAACGATCCAAGTAAGGATGGAAAATACGATTCATGTACACCATGAATACTCCGGTGCATTAGTGACACGAAGGCATCACCGAATACTCGTAATGTCCATACCTTGTGTTGCACCCAAAATTTTCCCTCCTATCTCGATTTTATCGGCAAGCTTCACATTCATCGCATCTGCGTCCATTAGGTCATTGGCATTAAACAGTCATTCATTCATTGCATATGCATCATTTCGTCGTATTTAAATTGACCAAAAGTTAGTTTAAATCGATATCTGAATTGTTTTATAGTTATAAAATACCCGATATTTTACTTCATTCATTTTTATCTCCTTACCTATTTATTGTATCGTTTTAAGTTGATTATGTGTCGATAATATTGAAATTTTGGTTTTATAAACAGACCGTTAAAGACGATTCGACACTGTACGAAAATTAGTGGGAAAAATATTTCAAATTTTCGCCTTTAACTCACTCCTTTATGAGTCTACGTGTCGCGTAGATCATGAAAATGTGTTTTCTCTAATTTTTCGATACAATTTGATGACTCGTTTTTAATTGTAAGTGTTTTAAAATCGGGTATTCCTTATTATCATTTTATTTCGATTTTAAATATTTCGATAATTTTTCTTTAATCTTTGATACCCGTAATTTATTTTAATATGTTTATTTTATTTTTTCGAATGATTTAGTGTTTGAATTTATATCATTTTAACAATTTTAGGTGTCAATTTTTTATCTCAAAAATCAAAACAAAAATATTTTTAAAACATAAATTTTGCTCTATTGGACTTTATAGCCCAATTTATTATTAGGGCATTTTTGACATTATCAAAGAATTGTTAAACCTAATCTTTAATGTATATATATGTGTGTTATGTTAGTGATAGGGGGGAACAAAAAACGTAAAGAGGAAGGAGGTGGAGCTGTAGATTGATTCCTCATTATCTTTCTCTCAATCCGTTTCCTCACGCCGTCACCTGTTTCAACAAACATCCATCCACTCTCACGTAACATAAACTTCCATCAACCACATACTCTCGTCATCTCGAACCCCCTACTTCTCTACCGTTGCTACATACTCCATCCGTCTCTCACACCGTCAACCATCCATCGTTCCCTCTATTTCTTCATCGAACTCACAACACAAAACCATCCTCCATTCTCACCCCTGTATGACTCGGTCCCTTAGTCTCCATTCCCTCATTATCAACACAAACTATAATCATCACCTTAAACCCCTCTGTCTCTCCCTCGCGTCTCACTGTATAGACCAACATAACTCTCTCATCATCTTCCTCAACATAACTCCATCTTCCTCTCCAAATACCACTCCCTTGTCATACTCGTTCCTTCTTCACTCTCGACCGTTAACTCTTCATAAACCCACCTTCCTACTCCTTCCATTACCTCCGTTTCTCCTTTACGCTACATACTTCTTCTGTTTCCCTCACTATCTCCAACCACTACTTCAAACAACCTCAAACCACCCATCGTTAACTCTAGAAGCTCCCTCCACGATCTCCATACATTTCCTTCCACAAATCCCTCATCTTACATCAAACCCTTAACACTGCACCATAGTTAACTACCTCTACTCCCTCCATTCCGCTACTTCATTATCTCCATACACGCCACTGTAACCTCGGTAGTATCCTCCGTCTCTCACATAATCATTACGCCATAGCCAGTCCGCTGCCTGTATCTCGTCCTCCGCATTCTCCGGACCTCCATCGGTGTCATCATCATCCACCGGTGGCACCATATGCAACCTCTATTACATTCATCATCGCTTTTGATTTCAAATCGGAGCATCCGTCGAGTTCCTCTCATCAACTTTCGGGATACCTCGATCCTCGAACAACGGATCATCGATTCTCGTTGTCCGACTCAAATCGGTAAAATTTAATTAGAGTTACGTGATGTTACGTTGATAGGATGAAACCTTGATTAACTATCTTCTTGTGATAACCACGGAAAAAGCAGTTTGTATTTATGTTAATCGGTGAATTAGAGCATTCATATGGTATCTATTGGTTTTAGATCTTGTGTTAATCTCTTGAGTTCGAATGGTTAAACTATTATGCTACCATGATTGTTGTTACTTATTACGAATTTAAGTCTGCAAGAGGTCGTTATGTTGTGATATCTAGTTTGATACCATTTTAGTTAATCGAATTGAACTATAATGTCGTGTTGAATTCTCCAGAAAATTGGTTTGATAGTATAATACATTGGATTGATGCGACATCTTGTGATCTTTGTTAATGTAGCTAGCTTTAAGATGTTATTGATCCAGTGTTGAAATTTGGATGATACCATTGTTTTTGTTGTGACAAAATCCGATGATGTTGCTGTCATGTTTTAGTTCATATCAACTTAGATAATACCACCTATGTCGACACCGTTTTTCATTCGAGCTGAATTGTGTAAGTTTGCTAGCTATATTGAAGCATTTGATTATGATATTTGTGCAATTTGATTTGAATATTGACACCATTGTTGTTTATTGTTCGTAACTAAGCATTTCAAATGAATATATGTGCGTCATTGGATTAGTGTAGCGGCTGCCCAGGTTGGTAAGTGGTTAATAATGCAAGTTGCCTTTGAATTCATGTGGTCTTTGATCGATATTTAGAGTGTTTTTCAGATAGCATAGTTGCTGCCCGGAATCATGTTTAAGAGCATAGAGTTTGCTTTGAATTCGAGTTTTCATGTTTCAATTTGAATTTTTTATCCTTGTTTTCTCTATGATCGGAAAAGCATGTTTACCGTTGTGTATACTTGAGTTTAAATGTACTTGGAACAATGTATGTAGTGCTGAATTTTAACATGTACATTGAATACTAGCCTATTTTCTTGTTTCTTATTTGTAAATTCATCCATTCATGGACATAGTCCATTTTATCTCATTCGATTTTATCCACTATGCTACTAACATGTTTGTTACTTGTGAAGGCATTCAGAGTAGTTCAAACATCATTTCATCATAGAATATATATATCTTTCTCCATTTACATTTTTATTATAATTATTCTACTACTTCAATATAATATTTAGTTATGTATTTTTATTAATGTAAATATAATTATATAGTATTTCTATTTTATATTTAATATTGTAAATACAATTATACTACTTTTATTCATATATTTTATTTGGTCCATTTGTAAATAAAATCATATTGTAATTATTATTCTTATTATTCGATTTGATTTGGAATTTAATTCAACCTTGAATGAATTTGAATGCAAACATATCTATTCTAACCAATCTAATAAAATACATACTTGAGCATTGCAACATTCCCATAGTTTTTGTTTGTATCTTGAGTGATGTAGGAATCTTCACTTGGTATTCATCGATCGTCAAGCTGATCCGATCTTGAAGATTACTTGGAACTCAATTCTTGCACCACATAAAAGCTATTCAATTATTCAAACTAATTCGATTTGGTTGTATATATCCCGTTCATGAACATGTACCCCCACTCCATAGATTGTAATAACTTAGGTTTATTTCCTTGTGTGTTCTAATTACCGTTTAATTGTCGTTTATCATATTAGAACACATAGCATCCTCTTGGGCTCCTCATCAAGGACGGTAAACATACACAATGCACTTGCACATTCATAGTTTGGTCTGGGCGTTTCTCTGACAACTATCCGATCGATTGTTCCACTCGGTCGTTTAGAATACTAGTGTCATGCTAGTCCCACTTTTATGAGCATACATAAAGCTACTTTGTATGGGCTCGCTTGTTTTCCTAATTGAATTATTCTTTCATAATCAAACCCTAAAACACTTTCAAATCAAATTAATCAATTAAATTTGTTTTCTAAATCAATTTTCATAAAGAACATTTGGATGAGATTTGTTTCAATTGTTAGATGATAGCTAACGATTTAAACATATCGAAGTTTTAGATTGGATGGTAGCCTAATAAACTAAAAACTTCTATCCATATTTAAAACAAAAATATAGTGTTGTGGCATTTGATTAAATTGTTGGATGATAACGATTTAATTAAATTTAAAATATTTGGACCATTAGATGATAGCCGAGATTTTGGATGAGAGATGATTGGTGAGCTCACTCACCAATTTCAGTATTGAATCGTTAGATGATAGCCTAACGTTTTGGTACTTGTCATCCACAACTTAAAATCAATTCAACCCATTCAAATGCTTTTTCGCTCGTATGCGATCATCAAAACATTTATTCTAAAATCAACACAACCAATTCAAAATTTTCAACAAGAACTACGGAGTTTGACTTTCCCATTGCGAGGAATACGTGAGGCGGTTTGAAACCATGTCAAACTCAAAATAATAATAAACAAACCCCTTTTCTTATTTCTTGATTGTAATTTAGAAATTAGAGAATAAACAAACAAACACTTTAGAACTAAATGGGTCCCCGTCGAATCGATGGACGTAAGAGGTGCTAATACCTTCCTCTTGCGTAATCGACTCTAAATCCATTCTTTTGGTCAAGTAGACTGCCTTATCCGATGTTGTGGGTTTTATCTATATTTTCCGTTCTTTTTAGAACAAATAAAATTAGGTGGCGATTTCATTGTTTTGAAAATTTAAACTATTTTGAAAAGCAGTTGCTTCAATCAAAGCGATTTTTGAACATCTTCTTCTTTCACCCTTATTTGATGATAACTTGATCTCAAATCAATCTTGCTAAACATCGGCGTGACTAATCGGTCCATAAAATCATCAATTCGAGTGGATACTATTCATGATAGTCACTTTATTCAACTAACGATAATCAATACAAAGTCTCATGCTCGTCTTTCTTCTTCACCAATAACACGGGGCTCCCCACGGTGACACACTTGGTCTAACAAACTTCTTCTCGAGCAAATCTTCTAATTGGCTCTTCAATTACTACTTCTTTCGGATCGCCATAGAGATGGAGTGCGGTACTAGGGACAAGATCCACGAGAAAATTCAACTTCTCTTTCTAGGGGTGCACTAGGAATCTCATCGGAAATACTTGGAAAGTTGCACACCACGAGTTTGCAATCACGTTGACTCTCCACAAAAAGAGCCATCAACAAGAAAACCAATGCTTCATCTTTCATGAACTCATTCAATTGTTTAAGTGAACATCAACATAGTTTGATCTTCTTCCACTAAGGAAGAAAACCTCACGATGTTGTCATAACAATTTATATGGAGATAATTAGCTTTCAACCAATCCATACCTAGAACCACGTCCAACCCAACAAGCGGTAAACAAATGAGATCCACCACAAAGTCTCTATCAAAGATTGACAAAGGACAACTTGCACACCAAAAGTAGTAACCATTCCCTTAGTGGACTTCAACCACCATATCTCTATCTAGAGATGACAAAGTGAGACCAATCTCTTTAAACAATCAGCTGCAATAAAGCGATGAGTAGCACCGATATCAATAATAATAATAAGAGGAATGCTATTAATGAAACTAGTACCTCGAACAAGACCATCTTCGTTTGTCGTCAGACGCAGACAAAGCAAACACCTTCCCGCTCCTTGAGTTTTCTTAGGCTTCTTACATTGAGAACTAATGTGACCTCCTCGCCACAATAAAAGCAGACCACATCCTTATGCTTGCAATCACGAGTCACGTGACCCACTTCACCACATGAAACATCTCACGCATTCTCCTTAGCCCTCGCATTACTTGACAATCATTACTTTTGTGGCGGGTTTCCACTTGTAACAAACAATACTAGCGAGCATCTCCCCACTAGTCCTCCCCTTAAAACACTTTTGTTTCCCTTTACCAGCCGGTATCATAAGGTTTCCGCGGCTCTGTTGACCCTTGTTCCTCTTATCGGACATAATCTTATAGTGTGCATTACTATCTTCCTCGAAGATTCTCAACTATCAATCAAATCCATGTACCACATTTTTACGATAACCAATCGCTTTCTTAATCTCGGGCGCAAGCCATTCTCAAATTTAATGCACTTAGAAAACTCGAATTCTCTCCATCATAGTGAGGATAGAACTTAGCGATTCGGTAAACTTTATGCATAATCGGTGATAGACATATTCCCTTGTTTCTCAAGAACTCATCTCCTTCTTTCCCGAACATGCTCGGGTAATACTTCTCATGAATTCCCTAGGAAAACTCCCCGTCACTTCCTCACTGGCTTTAAGCCTCGGCGGGTGTCAACCCCCGTCATCGACCTCATCACTTAACTTATGAGTACAGTAACGTATCTTCTACATGGGAGTGCAATCCATCACCACGAAAGATTCTTTCAATCTCCTTCAACCACGTTAAAGCACCTTCAGGATCATACTTTCCTTGGAAAGTAGGGGGATTCTCTCTTTGGAAGGTTTCCAAACTACGAGACCCAACATTCTCGTCAGCATTCGGCGGGTGTTGGAAAGCCTGAGCTATTGCCTTCATAGCAACAACAAAAAAAGGATTAGAATCAACAAATAACAATACTTTATTGTTAGACAACAACCAACTCAACAACTTGGCAGGACGGACCGACTTGCTCTAAATACCACTAATGCCCCAATTATACCTCACGTAATTAATAATAAAATCGGGTTTCAAAATTCCATCCAACAAAATTGAGGAATCACATATTAGCATTTTCATCACTTTGCATTATAATGCATCACAAACATCAAAAGTAGGATATCTGATTCATGTCATAATTCATCATATACACACATATGACTATTAACCACGGTAGCGTATGTTCACAAAATATACATATCATCATGTTATCATGTACATAAAGTTATCACATCATAAGATAGTATACATAAACTATCAATCAAAATAATAACGTCGCCCCGAATCCAGAATTACTCTTTCTGGATCGGGGCGACTCAAAATAAAGAGAGACTCGAGCTAATCCTCGTCATCCTCGTGGATCACACTGCGTTACCAATATAAAGGCAGCGGAAACAAGTAAAGTATGAGATACTCAAAACATATAATTAAAAGCATGATAAAATATATAAATTATTTTGGAACTATAAATGATATAAGTTAATAAGAGTATGTCAACATATATTAAAACTTACATACTTTAAATTAGCATTTAGTGTATAAAATTAACACTTTAACCGTCACATAATCATTATACTCGTCACACAAAGTATCATATATTATCGCAATTCAACATCATCGTCAATTAAAACTCAGCGGAAACAACTCGAACATAAACATAACCCACTCCATGAGACCGACTATGTTATGCATATGGTACCGTCGCTTTGTCCATAATTAGGAACAATTGGCATAAAGTCCATCGTCAACGGCATAAAAGCCCTCATCGCCAATGCAATGTATGTGACTCGACAATAAAGACAACCAACAACACATCATCGTCATATTCATAAAAATTGACATAAAGTCCATGTCGCCATATTTATCCACATCAAGATAAACATATCATCGCATCGCATATCATTAAGTATTCATTAATAAATACACATCATGAACATCATGTTTAATCACACGCATCATTATCAATTTAATCCACCAAATTCCAAATACGGAAAAATAGTCAAAATACCAATAATCGTCCGTGCGCCATTCTTATGCTTGGCATTAATCATAATCGTCAACATCAAATCGGGATTGTCCATACGTGTCTTAAATCGACTAAAGCATGATCAGATTCAATTTCAAATAATTTGGCGTATTGGGTCTTTTCGTAAAAACTACGTAATTTGAAAAACTAACCTCACCACTCGTTCTACCGTCAAACTTAGCTAACGTCAATTTTCGTTGAATTGAACGAAAACTTGCTCCGTCATTGAAATACAAATCGAATGACATAATCGATTTCCAAATTTAATCGGCTAACTTATGTCTAATTATATTTTATTAATACTAAATAGTAGTATATGGAATTAGAAATTAAGAAGCGAAGCTAGGAAGAAAATTATCACGAGAAAAGCAGAAAACACTGCATATAGAAAAAAAAATGCAATTTTCATTGCACCTTCCACGAGAGCAGAGCGAGCGTCCCAGGCATAGTATTAGGTGGCGGGCGGACGCCATGGGAGGCTGGGACAACGCCCCTCAAGGTGGGGTGGCGCCTCCCGCTTCTTCTTCTATTTCCATTCTTCTTCTGTTTGTTTCTATATCGAGACAATTTTGTTTCTTTTACGGGATAGAGAATCAAACCCGCACCTCAGTGATTGGATGACTCTTGATGATTCAACAAACCCAAACCTTGTTCTTGCTCTTTCTCTTCTTCTTCTTCTTCCAAACCCTTTATTTCTCTCTAAGATTCTATGTTTGGCTTATGGTGTTATAATGGAAGAAAATGAGAAAGTGTTTTATAAAGGTGTATTCTTACTAGCCAGGGTGTAAACCCATTCTACAAAATTAATCCTCACACTATATATATTCTTATTAATTAACACACTAATAATATCAAATAATATTATTAATTCAATTAATTAATATAATTATGGGGTTAAATATCGGTCGAATAATATTTTACGAGCCGAACAAAATAAAAATCGGACGAGCGTGCATAAATATATTAATAGATATATCGATTAATATAAATATTCTCGTCGCCAAAACAATCATCAAGCGGTAACTCAAAAATATTAATATGATATAATATTAAATAAAGCAGGCGTTACATCACGATCCCCGTCGGTCCTGTCACCTCTTCACGGTCCATCACCGTCGTCTCGCTCAGCTGAACCACGCGATCGACCATTAACCTCCCGCCTTTGCACCCATAAATCCATAGTCGTAACTATCTATCCACCTCATAAACTTCACCCTTACAACATCGCGCAAACCCCTACTTCTTGATTGCCTCCTTTGACTCGACACCGCTCCCAAGTCGTTCGAGCACAAGGTCGAGAAAGGAGCGCATTCGTGCTTGGACTTCTTGCCGTCATGAGGAACTTGTCAGCGTCATTGTTGGCTCGCTCCGTTCTGCTTTGATTAAGCATCTTCACCAGGAACAAACAACTCCATACCACTCTTGGTGCGATGGCGTGCAACACGTCTGCCGTTCTCTGAGAAGTTGTTGGTGCTCTCTCGGTTCAAAGCAATGGCGGCCACGTTCATCTACATACCGATTTTCTACTACCATTCCACGGTCACCATTGATAATATTTTTATACCCTATTATAGCTGTGATTCTTGTAATAAACTTTGAATTTATAGTTCGGTGTATGTTGTTCATTTAATTCAATTGATCGATAATAATTTAACTACACATAATTTGAAATTTCTTCTTATCTTCCTTTCAATGGCAATTTTGCTTTTCTTTTCTCCGTGGCGGGTTTTTGTTCTTTTCCTTATAACCTCCACTTTGAAAGGCTATTTTATAACTAGCACTAGTTTGGTTCAATTTCTAATCGGTCCGTACAAGTTTCTAATGAGCCTAAAACCAACGTCTCTAGTTTTAATTTGCCGTACTATTTAATCCACTATTTAACTAATTATTCTAATAAACTAATAATATTTTCTAATATGATTTTCTCCGGCTAAATTAATCATTTACGATTATCCAATTATCAACTCGAACAACATATTCAGAATACTCAAAAATACTTGAGTATTTAATTAAAGCGATTAATTAAATCACAGATTATTCTGACAATAGTGTTGCTTGCACGACCAGTGTCGGGGAGGCATGGAGCATAAAGGAACCTGCGGCATCGTGGACCAACACGGCGGTGTTGCCAAGCCGGACCGTGTTGGCTATCTCACGGAAAATGTTTTATATTTTAGGTTTTTAAGTGAATTTGGACTTGAAGGGCACTTTGGACGTTATTGTGAGATTTGTATTGAGACTACTAAGTTAGTTTTGGAGAATTATAAAGCGACTTTGACTTTTTGATATCGGAGATTGCATGAGAAGAAAAAGCTGGAGCATTCAGTAGAAGAATTCGAAAACTCTTTCATGCCAGAAGCAATTGAGGAATCAACCAATCAAACTCTATTGTAATGCTTATCTTAATTCCTATTGTAAATTATCACGAATATTATGAGGCTAAACCCCCGATCCTAGGGGTGTCCCTATTTTTCTATGTTAAGAATACTAATTTCTTTGTTTTAATCAACAATAGAGTTCTTTATGCATCAATTTTTGATTTAGAGTAATTTGTAGTTTTGCCCAATAGGAGCAGGTTTCACTATTTTACCACAGTGGTGGACAATCGTGTTAAGGTTTTCTAAAAGAAATATTTTAAGTTTCACCGGACTAGGCTAATCCTACAATAACTAGAATAATTCTTGATAACCAAATGCTTAACCTCTTTTGCTAATTTAAATGGACATTGACATTAGGATAGAAGGTAAAGGTTTTCACTAAGGAATTGAGAAAAGATAATATTGAGAATCGGTGGTTGAGGCATATGAACTTGTTGAATAGACCAAAGACCAAGGTTTTCACATGGAAAATTATACACTCGCCTACATCATGTTTAAGTCAATAAAGTCAATTATTTTACATTTGTCCATTTATATTTTGCAAGGATTTTATCCAGCAACATCAAACTATTGTTTTGTTCAATGAGTAAGTCATCATACTTAGTATTTCTCATGATCCTCGAGATCTATATCCTTGGGGTAAAACCCATTATTAATACATCGGTAAAATAGTACACTTGTTATTTTTCGATCAACCATCCATAAACAAGCGAGGCAAGTGAAAGTCTCTGAGGTGATTAAGCAAATACTTGAGAAAATTGATGCCACATCTAAGAAGGTTGGTCGTCTAAGCTACATGAAGCATTGTGGGCATATAGAGCAGCATACAAGACACCCATCGGAACCACACCTTTCAAACTAATCTATAGTAAACCATGCCATCTACCGTGGAACTCGGACATAAAGCTATTGGGCTTTATTAAAACCACAATTTGAATTACAAAGGCTGCTTGGAGAAAAGAGAATTCTAAACATCCATGAATTGGAAGAGCTTAGACTAGATCCGTACGAATTCCAATATATCTAAGGAGCGAACTAAGAAATCGTCAGCAGGACACATCTATAGGAAAGAATTCAATGAGGCGATGTACTCTTGTTTAACTCAGACTTAAACTATTTCTGAAGCTCCATTCACGAAGGTCGGAACCTTTTAAAGATATTAAGTACTCCCGAGTGGCTCATTGAAATTAAAGGAAAATCTAGTGATACATTTTATTTGAAGCAGTGACATTAAACACTACCATTGTATAAAATAGAGACTACTACATTTAAAGAGACTTATCTGTTGTCGGTGAGTCACCAAAATAGTTTTCAATTTTCAAAATAGGCCAGAGCTTCCGAAGTGTAAACAAAGTTTTAATTTATTTTCATTATATTTTTCTTAAAAGTTTTATTAAATTTTATGTTCTTTTCTTCTTTCAATTTTAGGCATTAGGTCGATCTTGATTTAAAATTACATTTCTTACAGGATTCACATTTTCTTCACTGATTTTGCAATGGATTTTTCGACCTTATGCATATCACCTTCGTGAGTGATACTTAGAAAAGGCGTTATGAGATACTTGTTCGAGAGAGATGCATCCCACCATTTTGCTGCGACCCCACCTTGTCGCATTGGGTATCGGGGAGAGTATACGCTTCATGTTTAACGATTGGTTGGGATTATTTTATTCATTGTCGGTGACTAACCCTACTTTATTTGGCTGGAGTTCATCAGTTCTTTGCTCTGACCTAATATTGGTTTTGGATTGGCTGAGAGTGGTCTCGTTCGGTTATAAGGTTCTTCACGGGTTCACCAAGTGAACTTGCTTGCTCCTTTGGATTTCCTATTAGTCTAATGTTGTCATTGATATTCCATGGCGAGTTTATGAACCAACTTGACTATTTTGGAGGGATATCGATTTGCGATAAGAGCTCTATTCCTAGACACTTTCGTCAAAGATTCATAACCTAATTATTAGGTATTTCCACATGATTTTGGCGTTTACCTTATTTGGAAAACCTCGAGAATGATACCTTGGTGTCTAAGAAGAAGAGTTGTTTATTATTATTACGTGTGTTTCGATCAAAGCGGTAGTTAGTGCGTCATTTATGCTTGCTCGTGTCACGATTATAGCCGGGATCCTTATGGCCCGATATGTGATGGTGGCTTAGTGACTATGATCGCTAATGCCCTATTTTTGAGAACCATTGTCGTCGACCATTGATCTTGACTTTATCCCACTAGACTGTCTCTTTGTTTTAATGTTGGGATGATCAAATATTTAGAGCCAATCGGTTTCATTATTGATACATCATGAGCGATCTACCACTCCGCTTCGACATAGCTTGCTCCATGGCATGACGAAGAATTGGATTCACGACTAGGAAGGGTAGGCGAAATGACATGGAAGAAGAAGAATCGATCCTGACACTTACATATTATGACCCTTTAGCGGGGTGGTAAGTCGACTTAGAGATAGTCGATATGATTGAGATGATCGGTGATCATGTTACCGCGCCTCTGCTATTGCCATCCAGCGGATCCACCCAACTCTCCTGCTTGTGCCGTTATCCAGTTCCACGACGATTCGATGTTGCTATTGGCGCTCCACGGCGGTTCTTCTTTGTCGTTCGGATCATACCTCTCCATCCATAATTTTTATGGTTTCATGGACCTAATTCACGGAGAAACTAGATCACCTTTTCGGTGATTTAATTCTAGGTGGTGATTTATGTTTTAGAACATTTAGGGCATTGTTCTCTCTAAGTGTATGGGAGGAGTGTTTATTTAGAATTTCAAGTTTTTCACTAGCATCATTTGTTATTTCTTAGTTAGATTTATTTTTGTTATTTATTTTTCAGAATTTTTTTTATTTATTCATTTCAGTATTTTTAATGTCAGTATTTACTTTTTATTTATTTGTGTTATCACAATATATTTCTCATTGTACTCTACTATTATTATATTATGATGCCATGTCATTATGTTCACCTAAAATAAAAAATGCATGTATGATTAATCTAGTAGACCAAGTAAAATAAATTAAACCTTGCATGCTACACCTAATTGTCACCTCATTGTCCCCTTGCATGTTCAAAATTATTACTCCCCTAGACATTGAAAGGACAAAGCATGCCATACCACGATTAAGAATAAAAGAATCTCAATGCATGGCTAACACACTATTACGAGCCTGAGATTCTCTTGGAATTTAGGCCTTGTAGCGATCGTTACAAGGAGGCATATGCCTTTAACTTGAAGCCAAGTGTAACAGCAATTACACCTCCATTTTCATCAAATGTTATAACACTCGACCAGCCATGTTCCTCATACATTCTTATTCATTTCCACTTTAAACCATTTAAACCATTTCAAACTTCCATCCATTTCATTTCTATCCCTTTGATAAACACCACTCTATATACCATTCAATACCTCCACAAATCTTATCTTCGTCATGAAAACTTTGCTTCTATATAAACTCTTGGAAGAATTTCACAACTCTTCTACCTTTTGAAAATATCGTTTCCAACACCTTTCCCAAATGGCAGAAGACTCATGAAG